>DWNE01003014.1:0-17538 GCA_018249875.1 Cecropterus toxeus | reverse complement strand
CCACTTTTTCTACCACTTTCGATTTACCAAACCAAAAAAAAAAAAAAAAAAAAAATACAGACGAATTGAGTACCTCCTCCTTTTTGGAAGTCGGTAAAAATCCCTCTGTAAGCAGTCATCAGCGTTGAATTCCAAAGGAATACAACCGGAGTTCTTTAAGCCTGTTTCCCTATCGTTTTCTTCCCAGATGATCATATGCGCTCAGCTTACCAGAATTCCGGATAAGCAGGGCAATTTGAGTTTCCACTCTTATTGCCCGAAACACCAGAAGACTCCTTTGAGTCGCCTCTTACCATAGACAGGGGATACGTTAGCTCTATTCTGGCCCCGGGATTATTACTAGTAAAAGTAGTTATTCAAGTAGCGAAGATAATGGATGTATAAAGATTGTACGTATGTATATCATTTACATAAATACTCCAGAAATACTTTTCTAAGTAATTGCTGGGGGAAGAACCTTATCCCCACTTTGAGTTCACAAATTAAATTATATAGTTAAATGTGTAGGTTTTCAATTCACCAGTAGGTTATAGTTTCTAAGAACTTTGTAGAGGTAAAAAATATTTCAAGGAACTTTCGGTCTGAGGAAGAATCTGCGTCAAATAAGTGTGTTACGAAACACATTGTAAAAGATTTCGGTTGTGTTTGCTATTTTACTGTATTGCAGCAAAAACGGATTTGAAAATGTAAAAGAGAATAATTAAAGTCAGCATAGTTCTACTTATTTTGTTCGGTAAACAATTTTATATAAATGACATACTGATATTATGTTTATAACAATATTTGTGCATTATAATAATAAACTTTATGAAATATATTTTATTATTAATTGAACTTAAATTAAAAAACAAAATATTTAATCTTACCTTAATATCTGTAATCAAAATAACAGGTACATACATAAAAACAATTATTTCATTAATTTACGAAAAACAGACGTGGTTATTTTTAAATTATCTATACATGTTACTTGCTCTCATATAAAAGTCAGTTTAAAATGTGTAAGAGTTTTATTAACTAAAAATTTTTAAACGCCTACTACACATAAAAATACTAGAATTTGCTCTTATATCGCAAATGGCAAATACACAAAGATGAATATACAAAAATAACACACAGACCAAGAACGTAAATCTAAACTCCTCATACGAATTCCGAACCTAGAACCCTCTGAGTGTCAGGCTGATAGAGTGATTGCTTCACAATGCGGGTTAACTAAAACACATCTACAAAAAGTATGTATTTCACTTTTTTTAAACGCGGGTAAAACCGCAGGGCTACGATTCGACTAGCTTAGTCGAATCGTAGTTCATAATGTATAAGTACATTATGTTTGTTGGGTCACTAAAATTGATGTGAGAAAAAATCTGAACATAATAGGTATAAGCCTTGAACTTTTTTGATAGCCAACTCTACATAGAGCTGATCGTAGTTCTAAATTAATCCTTCAGTTTTAGCCTCTCACGAAAAGGAAAACGAGTTGAACGGACATAGGTTATAAAGGCTTTTATTAGTAATCCGTGATTACTTTCATTAAGTCAGTTCATTAAGTCGTATAATACCTTCATTAAGTCTAAAATGGCTAATAATTTTATTTTGTAACTTTTTTTTTATAAATATGAAGTAGCAAACGAGCAAGCAGCCAACCTGATGGTAAGTGGTCACTGCCGCCCATGGACATTTGTAAGCAACTTCACATAGAACAGGGGCTAAATATGAAGTCTATCACAGATGCGTTGCTACTCCCGAGGACTGAGATGGTCGCCTCACATAGAAGTGAGCCGGCAACCACACCCTTCCATCGAAACGCAAAAACTGCTTAACGCTAGAAATAGGTGTGGCGGTGGTACTTCTCCGGTCGAACTACATTGGTTCTACCACCTGGTTAAACTTAACATCTATTTAACTTCTTCATGAGGAAAATATAAAAAACTAAGAAAATCTATTGTCCAAGTTTCATGTTTCCAGCTTATTCTTTAGAGTACAGGACAAACAAAGAGATATCATATCGCCAAAGCTGTTACAATCGGAAGATGTGTTTAAGCTGGAGTTATGAGAAGCTATGTTGGGCGTTTAGGTACGTGATATGATTCGCAACGACGAAATTCGTAAGCGAACTAAGCTTACCGACATAGCTCCCAAAATTAATAAGCTGAAGTTGCAATGGGTTGGCCACATTGCTCGAGAGGAGAATGAGAAAAAAAGTCCTCGAGTACCAGCACGTTTCGGTAAACAGAACTGGCGCCGCCCTCGACTGTGAATGTGGATTGATAATTTGAAGAATCCAACGGTTTCCTGCTGTATTCGTCAGGTCTTTGTGCATATGAGAAATAATTTAAAAAAGACGTAAGATTATTTAAAATTTTATTTATGAAGGCATTTTTTGTAGCTACTTACGCTCTTATATTAAATTCAGTTGATCCTTGATTGTTTTTTAAAGGAATTATAATTTACTTGTTACTATTACATAGATATAAAGCAATACTTTGAAATCAGTGACTCTGAAATCTAGTAACTATCTTTGCATGCTTTGTATAAAAATCGAAAAACCGTATACGAAGTTTGAAAATATCCATCTTTACTTATAACACAACCTTTTTGAACTTCGATAGAAAGAATTTCCGATAGTAAATGCGCTTGTCTCTAAATAAGTGCTGAAGGTATTAGATGATCAACTTTGCAGGATTTGCTCTTACAAATCTCACGGATAGAATCGTATAGTCGCCTCTTATGGTATTTACGAGAAGAGAGAGTGGTTCAAAGTTAACTTTACATTTATATATGATACTTCATAAATAAGACCCGCGAAGCATGAACCGAAGCGTGCCGGTATATAAAAACTTGTGCTTCCTATCTCACTAGTAATTGAAATAATTTGCACACAATCGCGTAAATTAATTAACTGCAATTTTACCATCTCATTGCGGCGGTAATTATAGCATTACTGCAGTGTGATACACAGTTATTAGCTATCTTCGTCACGATACTTGCATTATTCATTCCACAAACTGTAATCAGTTAGTTATGTGTGGAAAATTAACGCTTTTTAATCACTTATAACACCTTTGGTACTTAAGAGAAACAAATTAGAATGAAGTGAACCAATGTATCTATTGTAGTTTCTATCTACTATGAAATTGAAGCAGGGATTTAACTAGCATATAAAACGTCTTATACGTCTTAACGATTATTGCCAGTTATGGACGTCAGTTAGTAGCCTCAAATAATATTGAGGATTTACATATTTTGAGGTTTTTACAGATATGTTGTTAGTGAGTATGAAATATATGTCTGTCGGATATCGGATTTAAAAACTTTAGCACATCAGAAAAGTATGGTGACCATCATTAGGCTAATCTACTAGATAATTCAGCATTACTTACGAGAAACTTGATCGATTTCAGGACTATTCATGACTAAAATGTTCACTAAATTTATTAATAACTATTTGAGAGGATCATTTTGGAAAATCCTATATCGATTTAATATCACTATTAACTATATTACTATTTTTTACTTCTATATTTTTTTATTAATGAACGTATTGTAGGACGTACTTTTACCAGTCGTAGTCTCGTACCAGTTTAGTCGAAGGCTGTTAGTTCAGCGTAGGGTATTAATATTACAGATATGACAGTTATTCAAATTCGAATTAACTTTTAAGGACTCCTGTTTACTTAATTATTTAAAGACTCCAAACTAGCATTTCTCCAGCGTAGGCGTTCGTAGACGTAGGGTCGTAGGATCGTAGGGTCGTAGGGTCGTAGGTCTGATGCAGCGCAGATCCCGCGACGACGCACGCGACTACCGGACGACGCACTATCGGATATCCGAAAAAAAAATATCCGTAACCGTAACCGTTTTCAATATAAAAATTTCGATTAGTTTCGGAAATGTTTCGATACATGTTTTTTTACGTTTATTATATAACACTTAAAATTGATTAGGTAGCTTTAACAATAACTGATGTAACTGATTGTAATATCCAACGATAACAATGAAATATTATTTAAGGCAATATTTATGACCTTAATTTATTATATTACATATTCTGGGGTACATGAAGTACGGTCATTTAAATTTCAATTTTCTACTGAAGGTTACTGTTGATGAATGAAGGGTATTTTTAATCTACACCTAGGAGTGTTTAATTACAAAAATGTTGGTTATAAAATGAAATATGTACCCAAAAATTATCTATAAAGTGTATATAGTGCGGGTTTCTATGTATATACATATAACAAAAAATGTTTAAAGGACTGAGAACTAGTAATGATAGAAATGCGTAATTTTTAACTTATCTCAAATCAATGTACTCTTGATAAAGTACATAGATTTTAAATAAGGAAAAATTAATAATATTTTAGTACCAATTGATAGTGATACTAAAATATTAAGTTATGTTTTTTTAACGCAGGTGTAACCGCGGGGCACAGCTAGTAGTTCATATGTACTATAGCACCTTTAAATGCCAAGTATGAAAAGCAAATAGACTGACTATAAAAGGAGTGAAATCTAATGTGACGTCGTCAAGTTAAAAACTATATGTACTTAACTATAGCTGCTTGTATTTGCTTCTAAATTGAACGCACTTTATTTAATGTAGAACATTAAATAAAGTGCATTCAATTGACGATGTATTTTTACTTACATTTAGTAAAAATGTGTGGATCTGGCCATGCAGTGCTAACCGTCAATGTTTAGGTTACTAATTGTTTAGATATTTGTTCTGAGTATACCTAAGTATATTTTGGTTAACTTTAAATGCTTTACGAACAACACCCGCAAAGGAAATTTGAAAATTGCGTAATACAATTAAGACGCACATACCTTGGTACACACACCAAGGTATATCTGTCTTAAAGGTAAAATCTAGGCTATGTACTGGTTTTGAAAACATCACACACGCTGTACTAAATAGGATAATTTAGAATAGAAAACTCTTTATTGCACACTATAAACATAAACAAACATGACAATGACATACGATTTAAAGGTGGTAGAATCTGTTCGACCGGGGATGTAGCACCGCCACACCTATTTCTAATGTTAAGCAGTTCCTGCGTTTCGCTGAAAGGGTGTGGATGCCGGCTCACTTTCATATAAGACGACCATCTTAGTCCTCGGAAGTAGCAACGCATATATTTTATTTACTTAAATGTTCTAACAACAACCTTTTCTTAACAACAACAACTTATAATTTACTCGCCAAGTAAAATGTATAAAGAAAATGAATTTATCAAAACCCGCACCCAAGTATAATAGTAGGATTTCAATAACGGCTGCATGTAAATTATTTCAGTGCGCAACATTAGTTTTGCGGTCCGAGGCGACGCCAGCCAGTAATTACTGATAATTTTTCTATGACGTGTTTGCGTTAATCTTTATTAAGAACAAGCTTCTCATCGCGGCACGACCTGTTTGGACTTTTATGCACGATTTTTATGTAAAAACACTAAATATTTTTGTTATAAATAGTTGCGTATGATACTCGGTTTCAAATCGATGTCAGAAAATTCGTCGACATAAAAAAAAATGTTCTATAGTAAAAAGTACTTTGTTAATGTAATTTATATGAACTTGATGTAACTTAAAAAAATATAGCTATTTAAAAGAAATGAAAAATGTTACTTAGAAAACACGGACAAATACTTTTGTTTTATATATTTACGTAGACGAATAGTATGCGGTTGCGTGTACTCTACACTTTCCTAGAACAAGCGCGAATTAATCAACACCAAGGCGTACTGCAACAATTTTTGTTCGTTTATAACATAGTCGGTTTGTTAAATAGTGGTTTGAATAAAATAGCCTCGGTTTTTAATTAAAAGTTGCTTTCTTAACATTTATTGTTATTAGTCAGTAAAATAAATTAAAAAATTAAAGAGAAGTTACATATATTTTTTTTTTCGACGTCATCTAATCAACACCCCTCAAGGCTTTTCGCTATGGCTAAGAAAAGGTGTAAAATAAAAACAACTTTTTCATTTGACTACTGTAAATAATAAGTAATTGTAATTAGATTCATAAAAAACTATACTATATTACATACTTGTAAATACAAAATTCCACTTTCCATATTTTCTTTTCAGAAACTTTTATTCACGACTTGAAATCGATCATCAATAAGGGCTTGTCTACTACTATCACTTTGAACATCAGTGTAGCGCCGTGGTGTTTTAGCTAATGTCTAAAAAGCCGTTACACGTGAAGTGGAAAACAAACTTAAAGATTCGTCTTCCTCACAATTAAAACGAAATGAAATTAAACCTTTTGTACCTGTATTATTATTTGAAATTTCTTCGTTATATCCTGTTATTGCAATAACCTGTACGTATCAAAAAACCATTAATATTAGAAAGCAATGTATTACAACTTCTGTGAATCTTTCATAAATTAGGTACCTTTATTTAGTCTCTTTCTCATTTTTGTCCTGTTACAATAACTACCACTTCTAATCAGCAGTTCTTCCGTATGCTTATTTTCATAAGCCATAATTGTTGTACTTCACAAGAATCAAAAAAAGTGACGAGAATTCTCAAAAAAGTGTAGCGTCGAATGATAAGGTATAATTTAGCGTCGTATTACGCGACATGTGTCCAAAGGGTTGGGCCCATTAGCGTCAGATGCGGCGAACTGTCAACCAGTAAACTGTCAGACTCGTGGCAGGTTTGGTTTTCAAGTTAGGGCCCTTTGAAAAAAGGTTTCAGGTAGTCATTTATTTACAAGCTTTAACTTAACGGTTTTATGAGTAAGTTACAAGACTACGTTATGTACATGGGCCGAAATGTGCATTTGTTTTCTTTTCTTCGATCCTTCTTACTAAATCGTTAATACTTTTGGGTTTTATCAAACGAGATAAATTAATATGTCTTTCATTAAAAGAAGAGGTATGAATAGACCATCGCGTCGATTTTGGTAGAAAAAAATATAGATAATGTTCAATCGTCTATATTCCTTAGAATTCATTGCAGTTCATTATAAAGGTCTACAGGGATTATTATCATCATCGTCATTTCATTTTTTCTGACTGTAAGACTCAAAGTCACAAATTTCATATTTAACCGGAATAAAAAGGACCAAAGCCACAACGATCAAAGGCTACTAAGAGTTTAATGAGCTGCTTGGTTAATTTCTATAACACTTGCAAAAATTATAGAGAACTTTCAGGAATATAAATCGGAAAACTTGTATACATATTTTTTATTATACACTTTCACTTATTATCTATCACGAAAAGAGTGTGTCCTGGATTCTAAAATCTTACGTGTGGTTGATATTATAATACCAGATGTTATACTTTTTATCTGTAACGTAGATGTAGTAATCGAACCGTCCATCTGTTGGTAAGTGGTCACTGTCACTTACGCACATATACTCGTACAATTATTTCAGATTAAAGTCTTACCTGAGGTTGGCCACAGATGCGATTCTATTCCCGAGGACTAAGTTGAAATGCCTGGGATGAGTGTATCTTCCTTGGATAAAAATCACCCACCAAAGAATGCAGCAGCGATTTAACATTATTGTTATTAGGCGGAAATAGGAGCGGTGGAGGTACCTTTGGAAGTGAATCATAAAAGATCCTAACTCTACCTTCAAATATAGTGAATAACGACTGTGAGTGACTTTTCAGAAAGTTTAGAGCATTGGAATTCTGTTGTGTCCATCAATAAATGATCAAACCGTGACCAATGGCGTTCACGTCATATTTCTTCAAGTCAAGGCAAACAAGCGGTTACGGCGAGGTCGTACTTAAGTTCTGTTGATGCTAATAAAAAGTTGTGCTTCAATATTTGTATGTTTATGAGGACATAAAAAAATATTTTGAATAAGTAACATAAGTCGATGTTAGTTATCAATAATATCGATTTGATGTTTGTAATATGTGTAGGTATCTACGAATTGTTGTATCTACGAGTCGTATACTCGTAATATAATGTGTCTTGTAATAAAAATATATGTTTTTTTACATTGTAATTAATAATTTGAATATCTAACGTATTTTCAGCTGTTGTATGATATTGTGTTGATGGTTAGTTGCTACAGATGAACAATTGCAAATAAAATAGAGCGCTAATGGGAGCCTTTGTAGTGCTTCTTTAAGTTAATTCAAATGAGCATTGAATGGGGCACTGTGATGAAACAACTTGCAATAATTACGCACATATATTTCCACTATGTTTAGGAAATCGTTCATATCTATGTCCAATAAGGTCTTAATAGTTTCCGAATAAAATGGTTGTGACATACGGACAGACGGACATACGGACAGACGGACGGACAGACGGACAGACGGATATGACAAATCTATAAGGGTTCCGATTTTTGCCATTTGGCTACGGAACTCTAAAAACTTCTAATTACTACAAGTAATAGAATATGAACTGTCTCATTTATATGTATCTTTACGTAGACTACACGGTAGGTTTGAAAATTATTTCTATAATTTATTTATAGTCATTCATTTACATAAAGCAGGGGCAATTTATCTCACCGTTGTACATAATTATATTGTATAAATAAGTTTCTACAGTATATTGCTTATCATTATAATCGAGAATGCAGTTTTTGTCTTATTACATAATGTAGAATTACCGAAGCTATTAGTAGGCGAAGGCCAGGTCTAGTCCATCGTTGTAGCTACTGAGGTCAAGATTATTAGGTACCGTGTGACAAGGATAAGGTAAATTAGGAGTATTTATGAATTGTGTTTAAAATATTAGAAATAAAATGAGCGTAAATAAAATACCTCCACAGAGTATAAAAAAATCTGTGTAAAGAGAATTAAATGTTTGATAACGTTATTGCATTCTGAATTCATAAAGATAATTCACGTACATGTATTAATGTACCTACTTCATATAAAAGGTACATGGACTGAATTATAATTCTTAACGATAAGCTAAATATCTATGATTGATTTTATATGACAATGTTCAAATACTAATATGACGTTTTCCGACTTAATCTAACTACCTATATATCAAATGGTCTTAGATACAGCTCTGATAGAACTTGGTTCTTTTTGAAGTTGGCCCCAGAACTCTATTGGACATCAACGAAGTATTAATATTAACTGGACTGTGCTGACTACCTCTTGACCAACTGGAAGGAGGGGGAGGGAACTGCCCAGGTAAGGGTGATTTCTCGAGGCCTGCAGACCTTATGCCAAGGGACGACGTCACTACTGTGGCATTAAAAATCAATTCAAAGTCAAAGTTGGAAGTACGTCCCTATACTATTTCAAAAAAATATATAGTGACATTTGAGATTTATTATTATTATTTTAAATCCAACATCATTTTAGACAATGACTTCCAAAAAAAGAGACTAAAATCTTTATTTTTGTAGATAACTAGTATCAACAGACATTAAATTAATGTTCGATAAGTGAACGGTACATTTGTTTAATTCGTGGTCCCGTTGAGATATTTCTCGGAGGCAGCGGACGGAAGGCAAGTCTAATTAGGCCGTTTCCTGTAGATTTGCGCCCACCTGTCGGTAGATACCTGCGACTGACGCACCTATCGCCTCGGAATTAATTACACAAATTGATTAATACTCACTCAGTCTCAGAAACTTAATTAAAGCTAGCGAATTATTTTGCAAGTTTTTCGCCGTGGCAATAATGGATCAGGATGCTTGCAAGATGTTTTTGTATAAGCAAAGGAATTAATTATGGAGAGAAAAAATAATAGCGCGTATACTGTCAACAATAGCAAGGGAAAATCTTTCATAAATATCAATGAAAAAAATAAAGAAATGAACAAGGCATATTCATAACTTTATTGAACATAATGATTTCTTATTATTTGTTAATAATCCTGAAATCTATATTCACAGTTTAGATATCTGCTTCACCGTGGTTGAAACAAGAACCGTTTGTCTGTCAGAGCGATCGCGGAACCATGTGAGTCGACAAACTCCACAAACGTTTTCCAATTTGCGGAAAAAATATTGAAGTTCATAATGAACCATTATGAATTTTTGAAGTAATTCTCTATTGAATGCAGAGTACCAAAACGACTATTATGTATAAACAATTGTGGAGCTCAAGGCAGTGGTACCGCGGTTCACTGCACCTCGACGATGCACTCGCCACTTTTTGCGCCGACTCGAGCCATGCTCACCCGCTTGTTTGCGATCATTAATCATTATTTTGGCCCAACGCTGGACGCAAGCGTACGCTATACATTTTGAGAAAATAACCCTTTTTTGTATTTAAGTAATACCCTGCACCTACGGAGCGTGTCGAGTTGGCGATGGGCGATTGCGGATAGATGCAAATGATGTTTCGGTTCCTGCGTTTGTTAGGTTTTAATCGAATTGCTATAAATTGTTTAGTTTTAGCAAATGTTACGAATATATGATTTTAAGCTGATATGATGGCGGAATTGATACATTTTAATATGTTATGGGTATCTATATATATCTATGTAACTGGGTCGAAATATCGGCAAAAAGAAATTCAAAAATATCGTGTGTAACATATTAAAATGTTACGAATTTTTCGGATGTTTTATATTTCACTTAATTTTCTAATTGTAGACTTATAAATGACTAACGACTTCGTTTTCACATTTAGTAATGACGTAATTCGTTATAAAAAACAATTTCTGTACGGATGATTAGTAAAATAATAGGTAGATAATGTAATAATCAGTAAATTATTTATTTAATATTGTTTTAGAAAATGAACATAAGGGAACAAATAAGTTTGGCTATTCAGCGAGGTAATGTTGCCAGTATTTTGGGGTACACTTTCACGGGGCAGCGATTTGGCCCATTTATTTTATTTATAGTTTTTTAATTTTAATTTTAATGGTAATTATAAATTTTATTGTAAAATTAATTGTATTGTTGTTATATCTATGTAATTAAAGAAATAGACATTTTGTATTTACATAAGGGTTAATCGGGTTTGTCCTCTTATTCGATTGTTTCGATTGCAAATAAAGAGATCGAATACACCACTATTTTCGATACATTTGTTTTTTGTTAACAATTGGTCATCGTTGGATTGCAGTATTAAATTTACATGATATGCTTTGGGTGTGTTGTAATACATTTTCTTTATGTTCGTGAGGTGAGTAAAGTTGTGGGTGATTACCATCAACTGTCAGATTTGATGCTTTCTTAATAAGCGCATATTTGCAGAGATTTTACGATACGGTGAAATATATTTTCACTATCTGTGAGAACTTTTATTGAAGGTTTTACTTCGTGTTCATTTTTGTTTATTCAATAAGTTAACTATAACATGACCATTTAGTTTACCGAATGTTGCTATTGTTATTTTTAAAAAGGTGGTAGAAGCAGTATGATTCGGTCGTCAATTCGGTCATTACCATATCTATAATTAGCATGAAACTATTCTTGCTTGTCGGTGGATGGTCGTGGATGCCGACTGACTTACACATTTGTATAAGGCGAACATCTTAGCCCTTAGGAGTGGCAACGTATCTGTAATTGGCTTCAGGAGAAATACTCTGTTACTATCAGATGGATCGCATACTCGTTTGCTAGTTCAATATTATAAGGAAAAATAATAATAATGTACGAGATCTTGTCGTATATCTATGAAAAATTAATAAATATCACATGATAATACATTTCGTATTATATGAACAAAGTGATGATTATATATTTTTTTGTGTTAGGATTTTTAATGAATTTATTCAAATTCATATTTCAATGAAACGTATGTTAGACATTAAAAATACTTTCAATGTTGGGGGTGCAAGGACTAGATTAGGAAAAATAAAATAAAAGGACAGAATACGATAATTTTATTTCGATACCCAATTTTTCGTGTAAGGACTTCGATGTTTTTATTTTAGTTCGTGTCTTAAATAATCGAATGGTAGATATTTTCAAAAATATCACTTCCAAAGTTGAAGGTTTGGGTACAGAGCGGGCACGCGGTGACAGATGCGCTGCATTGCCGCCGCGCCAACTCTCTCGCCGGCCAGGGACGAACTGCTCGTTCACGATATCTAAAACAACAGATTTTTATTAGATATGTAGGCTCATATATAAGTTATTACCATTGTAATGTTTGTCGGAAATTTCTTTTGTGAAGTATAGAATAAATATTTTGTGGGTTACGCTTCTACCTGTAATTTTTTTGGTAATGTTTCAGTTTAAACATACGTGACGTAAATGATCATAAATTTTTAATTTACAAAATTAAGGTATTGTACGTATGTAGAAAATATATCTAAACAAATTTAACCCATAGACTCACTTAAATGCAACAGAAATACAAATCTTAAAACTTAAAATACTATGCACTGGATTAATAATAATATGCATGATTATCATCATTTCTATTTTTGTATTCATAAAAGTTTATTAAAAATACATTAATAAAATAGCACGCTCAAAAAAAGAAAAGAAAAAGATATTACATCTACATTGTAGCTGTTTTATAACATACTACATAAAGATCATACCATATTGTATACGCTACAATTAATCTCAAAAAAATCTTTCAAATCAAATCTTTTGAATGCGGCCCTGTCAAAAAGCGCGAGGGAGCACCGATGACAAAATACAAATTTTATTTTATTAAATTCAAAAAAGCCTTCAATGATTGATAGGAGCGCGCCCTCGACGGGGCGCCGTAACTGCATAACTCTTGCTTCTCAATAAAATGGATCATTGATTCCGGACCTGTCACGTGACGGATGAACTCGAACAGAAATATTTGTGTCAATATCCTGTTGTTACAATTTCATAGTATCACTTCTATTTAACCTTTACGCACTTAAAACATGAGTTAGTTTTATTTTTTATTCAAATATATACATCATAAGTCTAATCAAGAAATATTCTAATGGTTGAATTTCGGCCTCTCAATCTATGGTTCGAGGTTTCAAAACACTGATTTTCCTAAAATTATGTGTAGGGAAACGTCTTGAGGAACCTACATAACCGAGAGTTCTCTGAACAGTGTTCTAATCGAAGTGTGACGCCTACAAATTCGCACTTGCCCAATGTGGTGGACTAAGGATTAAAAAGCGTTCAGCAATGGACCAATAATGGGTTGACGAAATGAGATATAATAAAAAAAAACTAAAATTTGCACTATTCATATAGCTACGTACATAAAATAAGTTGATAAAAAAACAAAAAACATAATAAGTATAAAAAATACATAATAATAATAGTTACTTACAGGAATGCAGAAAGAGGAATACAGAGTACAGAAATATGGTCAAATATTTTGCGAGTTTTAGAAAAGTAATATTACCTATACAATTTAATAAAAAAGATGATTCTAAATATGGACAGATGTGAACCATCTGTTAGAGTTAGCCATTCTCTCATGCTTATCTAGCACGATAGTTCTAAGTAGATAAGCCGTAGCCCATCTGATTATTAAAGGTAGAATTGTTAAAAGGATTTTATTCCATGACAAGTAAACAAATAGCTGTTATCGGACGCCTAGCAGATGTGAAACATCATGTTCGTGCAAGTAATATGCATACATATGCATAGGAACTCAATATAATTATAGCATAATGAAAATAACGCCATCTACGAACAGTAACCCGCACTAAGTCAAACTAACATCGCAGGCCGCTTAGTTTTCTTCGATACATAATACTCATAGTAATTTCGAAAATGTATAACAGATGGAGCTAAAATAAATAGTTTCCTCCTCGGATGGATTGCTTCTACATTAAAACATCGGCCAAGTGCGGGTCGGACTCATGTTCGAAGGGTTCTGTACCATTGTCTATGAAAAACCGAAAAAAAAAATCACGTTAGTTGTATATAAACATATTTAAGGTAGTCCCATTAAACATTTATTTTATTTTTAGTACTTGTTGTTTTGGCGGCAAAAGGAATACATAATCTGTGAAAATTTTAAATGTAGCTAGCTATCACGGTTCATGAGATACAGCCTGGTGACAGACAGAGGGACAGACCGACAGATGGACGTCGGAGTCATAGTAATAGAGTTCCGTTTTTACCATTTGGGTATCGAACTCTAAAAAGAGGCATTTTAATAGATTATACAGATATTATAAACGTCTAGTGCATAATAACAAAACATACGTTAAATGTAATTTAACTATTAACGTTTAATCTGTACCTATAACATAATCATGTAATATTGTCGTGTTAGGATTTTTTGCAGATGAGGTACTTCCCCACAATAATAATAATTATAATTATTTCCATTGTTTTTATCAAGAATCGTAAGTAATTTACAGGATGTTACGAGGAACGGAATGGGTAGGTAATTTTAAGTATTAATAACATTGGCAATAAAGCTGAAAAGGGAGGGAAGGGTTGGTTAAATACGGGTCAAGTGAACGCGGACATACATATATATCGGTAGATGAAAGTATGGTCTTCGTTGCCTTATTTATGAGAATACGAGGCCTAATGGGCGCAGGCGTAAAAAACAATTTTATAAAACTACCACTTGGTTCTACCACCTGGTAAAGGTAATACTTTACCAGGTGGTAGAACCAATGTAGTTCGACTGGGGAAGTACCACCGCCACACCTATTTTTAGCGTGCAGCAGTTTTTCGTACGCTTAGGTAGGGGTGTGGTTGCCGGGTCACTTATGTATGAGGCAACCATCTCAGTCGTCAGGAGTAGCAACTCATCTGTGATCGACTTCAGATAGAACCCTGATCATTAGCGGCTGTAACCACTTACCATCAGATGGACTGCACGCCCGTTTGCTACTTCATTCTTAAAAAAATATATATGTATGTTCTATAATAATATTATTTACAATACAATCTTATGCTATAAAAATAGGTATGTTCAGGTAAATGCATATGGAGTGTCTATGGTGTCGTTGTCATATAGACGTCGGTGTTTCTGAAAAGCGTTTCATAGTATACATATCTTATCATACTTTAAGCGGATCTGGGCGTATGTGGAAAATTTTCAAAAATATCCATAGGTAACAATGAGAATCACGTAAGGTTGGCGGTAATGTACTTCTTAGAATATTTTCGTGTGAAGTTCATAGTATACTAAGTATAGATTACGACAAATAGAGTCGATACCAAAGATGTATAACAAAAACCAAGAATAAACATATAAAAGTTTTTTTAATGATTTATTATAACAGTAAGGGACATCGCACTCCGAGAACTCCGGTTGCGTTCCTTTGGAGATTCGGGAGTCCTCAACGCAGCGCCGAGGAATCCCACATAACCTAACGTTGCTCCCACAGCGTCGGGTACCATTTGAAGGATTCCCCCTAGTTCCAAAAAAGGTATATGCCTTAACTGGCCACATTATACTAAACAATAACAACATCAAATGTATGACAAATAACTCTGTATAGCATCTCTTACAATCGCTAATAGCTGGCCTGAGTGGAACAGTTTTACCCGCACCCTGGGGCAGCGGTCCACGGCTTTACGCAGTTAATTTAAAATCCTCATTCGTATAAATAAGGAGGGTAGCGCTTGCGTTTTATTGCTTACAACGTGCGAATGCAATGTTCACGACGCTCCTTTGCGGTCGCGGACGTATTTTAATATCGTTAATTAGGTGTTGCCAGCGTTTACGGCAGTTTGTAACACGCTTTACGTTTACATTTTTAGCTGTTATGGTCCCGGGGTGAGCTAAATCATTTGTGATACAATTACCTTTATAATAAAGATAATATACAACTTTTGAATGTTTATTTTAGAACTCATTTCCGTTATTTCAATGCGGTATAGTAAGGGCATATTTTAGTTAACCTATACAGTTTTTGATATAATATTTTTTTTTATAAAATTAAAGAAGCCGAAGCAGTTCACGTGATCGTGATTTCTGCCGCCAATGGATATCTGTAAGCATTTTCAAATAGAACATGAGTCCTCTCTGAAGTCGATCACTGTTGCGTTGCTACTCCCGATGACTGAGGTAGCGATATCGGTTTCCATGGAATTTACTATAAAGGTAAAATCTTTGAAATAAGTAACATAGGATAGTTCAGTTTCGTGAGGGCGTCGGTTCAAGCGAATGGGATCATGCCTAAAATCTTAAAAAATAGACATGTATTTCGTCATAAATATGGGAATATTCGTATAAGACTAGTTTATTCCCGCTGCTGCGCTCTTTGATGCATCTACCATTTTCATGAGTATCCAAGTATCCAATCTAGGTCATAAACTATCTGTGGGCCAAATTTCAGCGAAACTCGACTAGTAGATTTCGCGTGACAGAGTAACAAAAACACGTACATCCTCACAAACTCTCGCATTTATAATATTAGTAATTTTATTTATTAACAATTCATGTTTATTTTAATCATCAATATTTAATTAATTTGTTTTCACTGCACTAACGTATTAGGTTGCCCTGTAATGTTACACGTAAGTTTGAATGAATAAATAAATAAAATTAATAAAATAGTTAGACTGACTTTTAAGAATTCTACTCGTCACACCTTAGAACAAATACAAAAATCGAAGACGTAGTGACAAACAAAGGCGCGCTACAAAATGGAACGAAACTTTCTTACTAATTAATTTAATCCCTTTGAGCCCTCCCCATTAGCCTAATTGAACTGCGGTGTACATGTCAATTCTTTGGTTTTACTCTACATTTAAAATTAGACAAAACTGACCCTTATGGCATTAGGGTTAAACGTTATTTTTGACTAACTACCACCCTGAAAAGTTCCATCGACGTAAATGATATGAGGGGCATACTTTGTTCCGTTTTGCATAAGTGTTGCCACTGTAGAGGAAACCTATTTAAATATTAACTTCGGTTTAGAAATTGCGTGAAATGAGAATTATAAATTACGCAAAATCTGTATTTTTTGTATTGTTAATGATATTGGTGATAATATGATATTGTTTCTTTCTATAGCTCCATTTAACCATTTAATTCGAAATTATTTTTATATAATAAAAAGGCATATAGGTTGAAACGAAATATTTTTTTATATTTATGGTCTAATGAATAGTGGGCAAACCATTTGTACATGTAAATAGACAAAGAAAGAACTATTTAGGAACTTTTTGTTTTCTTTGTCCACAGATTTTCTTTCGATAAAATTTAGATTTATAAATTAAAAAAACCTCAAAGTTTTGTTAATGATCAGGTACTGTCGACGACTTCATTAATTCCATTTTTTATTTACGACAAGAATTTCAAAATGTTTTTTTTGGCTTCTATTACTTGTATGAAGTCCCCTAGAGGTATTTTTTTTTTTAGTTTTTATTCAATGTACAGAATTCGACTCTTCTACAGTTTTATTATATGTATAGATTTCAACTGAAAAATTGATGAAATTGGAAAAAAACGTGCAAAAAACGTTATTGACTCTTAAATTATTAACACTATAGCGAAATTATAACATGACGACTCGCATGGCCGAGCGGCTACCATACCGGTCTGACGCGCAGTGGGTCCCAGGTTCGATTTCCGGCCAGACAGAAATATGAATGACGAGTTTAGATTTCTGTTCTGGGTCTAGGCGTTTGTGTATTCGTGTTTGTGTGTCCATGGCACCCACGACACAGGAGAAATCCTAGTGTGGGGCTATGAGTGTAGAA
>DWNE01003013.1:0-17542 GCA_018249875.1 Cecropterus toxeus | reverse complement strand
TGAGATGGTCGCCTCATATAAAAGTGAGCCGGCAACCACACCCTTCCACCTCACGCAAGAACTGCTTCACGCTAGAAGTAGTAGTGGCGGTGGGACTTCCCCCGCCGGACCACATTGGTTCTACCACCTGTTCATCGTTTCTACGTAGTGTAGTGGTTATTATCCTTTTCTATTTTTAACGGGTAGACGGGTAAGACGAAGTCCTGTAATACCTACTGAAGTAAACAGACTACGTATGTCCCGGGAAAAAACAAATATTAACTTAACAAAAATAGAAAAATCTTTATTCATCTCAGTTTCGTTACAAATCATTCGCAAACCCTGTACTGGGTGGAAAACCTGTATTACAGGGTACTCCGCTCATCCAGCAGGTTAAATAATAACAATTGACACGAATGAAGGCAGTACATATATCTGACTTAAATATGGACAATGATTACATTTTGAATTGCTTGAATTAGATTCACCAATTTTGGTTCGATACGATTTCAGACAAACAGACGGACAAACGGACAGCTAAAGATACAATTTTCATTTTAATGTATAATTTTAGAATTGAAGACTTGGTATTCTAACAATAGTGTAGTTAATGGCCTTATATTTTTTATTATTTTACTTTATTCTTAAAAAAAGAATAAAAAGACAAAAAAAAAAAAATTTTACCTCAATCTCTTGTAAAATTAGCGTTTTAATGTTCTGTTATTATTAATGCAAAGCAGCGATATCTATCAATAAGTTATTCATATCAACTTACTATTGTAGTAAAAGTTATATGTTATACCAGCAGTTAAACTGGTTTTATATCTATACTAATATTATAAAGCTGTATAGTTTGTTTGGTTGAATGCGCTAATCTCAGGAACTACTGGTTCGAATTGAAAAAATATTTTTGTGTTGAATAGTAAATTTATCTGTTTGTTTATTTGTTTGTTTTTAATACATTGTTCCCTAATAAACGCGGGTGAAACTGCGTGGTACAGCTAGTTCTTCATATAAACAGACCAGTATATCAATTACTGGTGTGTACATCAGTTGCCAAAAAATTGAAAAAGGACGTGTTAGAGCGTATTATAATCACAATAACAGATTACAAAGAGACAACAGAGTTAAAATATTTGTAATCAAACCTAGATAGGATTTGACTTTCATATTAGTTCGATCGTATATCCGTTGGTACCCCTGAGTATTAAGCTGGAACGCCGGAATGGAGCTGGAACTTCTCTCTTTCATCAAACTGGGGCACAGCAGAGACTAAAACTGACATTATAAGCCAGAAATAGTAGTGACGGTTATCCACCAGAATCAAACCACAAAGCGATCTATCTTCATAAACATTGTCACTTAAATGCTTATAAATTATTCCTTACTTATTAATAAACATCGAAATAATTAACATTAAAAGTTTCCAAACATAAAGATGGCGATGAATGATCGAATCGAGGCGAATCTCGTTCACGAGTAAAGCTTCGCTTCCACGCGCCGTCATTCGGCCATCTTCGGCTAAACTCGGTGGCCGTGTGAACATACACTAATGCCCCGTAACAGCGCGGGTACAATCGTTTAAGCTTATGCCAGCAACCTCTCGATATGTACTCAATAAAAGGTTTTTTAACGTTTTTCTTTTAAGCTCTTTAGCAGTGACTTACTGTTTAGTATTTATACACGTTCTTATATGGTACAGTTTATTACAACGTTTAATGAATAATTTCGGGATTTAGCAAAATTAGATAAAAATTAAGTAATCTATTCAGTAGTTTCAAAAGCCTAGAGAAAAATACGATTGAAAAAACTATGGCAGTTGTAACGATTCTTATTTTTTTCTGTCTTTAGAAATTTATTCTTGGTTCTAGTTGAGAAATAATTCCGATATAATCGGTATCGTTTTCACCGAATTTCAGACTTCTAAAACAGATTTTTTATAACCTAAATATCATTTCTTTTTAACCGAAATATTATCTATTCGTATCGTATATTAGAATCATTACCACAATATTTATGTATATATACACAATATTTATGTGTGTTTAGCGATTATTTTATAATATTAATGTTTTCGTCATTACGAATTCATTTCCATCTCACTGCTGACGATTTTTCAAAATGGGAAAGCTTTAGCCATAGTCAAGCAGATTATTAATATAAACAGAATAAGTAGACTTTGATAACTAGAAGAGCATGGCCGGGCGTTCCACGTGCCGATCGAGTTCCGGGTTCGATCCTCAGCCGGACATATATGCTATGATGTATTGAAATTTCTGTTCTGGGTTTGGGTGTTTCTGTTTTAGTCTTTGTGTGTCCATCACATTCACAACACGACGAAATTATTATTTAGGTTATTTTACGATCACTTCATTATTAATCAAATAATTACACAAACCTTGCAAAACTTATTTTCTAGAACAAGACAGGTAGTTATATATATGTAGGTAGTTATATATATCGTACGATGTCGAAAAAACCTGATAATAAATTAAAAATATTAGAAACTCAGATAGAAAGAGTAATTTACAAATCTGCAGGCTTTTATAATTTTATCATCACAATATGAATATAACGCTTTACTATCAAGGTTAAATTAAGATCTAGGTTTGTAAAACTAATCTTTAATTATTTATTCTTAGTCTCAGTCTATTCCATTTATATACTCATCGTTACGTCGTCATATTTCATCTTTACATCGATTCCATTAACTATTCTGAACCTTATTCCGACGTCATACAGATCACGTGTTAGTACAAGTAAATGTAAAACTATAATATAGATCGTAGCACCCCAAGCTACCCCTATACATTTCGCGCACCTCGCTATGGGGTAGCGTGACTTACGTTACTATTCTGCAGGATCAGGGCTTGGTTTTTAAAACAAACTTATTAAACCCTTAGCTTTTTACGGCTTTTATTCTATTTTCATTTTTAATTTCATGTATGGGCGTAGTTATATGAAAATTACCTTGTGGTACTGATTCTAATATTAGACAGAAAAGTTATTAATATTAAATTTATAATATGATTTGGATCTGAGTGTAATCCAATTTAAAATAGTTTTAGTGTAACGTTATTCATCAATAATATTTCGTAAGTTATCGTGAAATACTATTTATTAAAGGATCAAAAAACCAAAGTGTATTGGAAATCCAATAAGAACCTTTTCCCGCCACGCAGATCTGTCAACACGACGCGTACCTGCCACGCATCGTACCATTTCTTAAGTACTTTTCAATCATGTATGCACGCATTGTCGCGTAAAAACGCGAGTTGATTCCCGCGTGGTCGAGTCATGCACGCGTGACAAGAAAATCCAAAAGCAATCTCATTATGTAAAGTTTGAAAATTATATCAAATTGTCCGAGTTTCTTTTGTCGAGTACTTCAATTTACGCAACCAAAACTTCGGATCATAATATAATAGACATAAACTTCTAAATGGACTAAGGCCGCCAAGACTATAAATGAAATCTTAAAAAGCCGTAAAGAGCCATCACTATTATCTCTTTCCGTTGGAAGCCGGTCAATCGTTACGTCACTAATCGTATTGTCGTACAGGCAGCGAATAGGCGATATGCTATGGGTGTGGTTAATCGCCTAGAGTTTTTGTTATGAATGAGTGAGAGACGATCCGCGTGGCGGGGCGAACACCATAACGGTGTGACACTCAGTGGGTTCCGGGTTAGATCCCCGGCTAGACAGACAGAATGATGAATTTAGATTCTGTTTGTGGGTTCCTGTATTCGTCTTTGTGTATGTGTTTATGGCATCCACAACACAGGAGAAATCCTATTGTGGGGCTATGAGTGTTGAAAGTGTTAATAATATTATTATTAATTATTTTCTGAATGAGTCAAAATACTGGTGTGACAGAAAGGTCCTATTCCGCCACCGGCTTCGATTCCAGCCAGCTAGCCATGCTAAATATATAAAATAAATAATGAGTTCTGCGGCTGGATGTGCATGTAATGTTTTTATGTGTGTAGGGAAGCGATGGTTCATAAAACTCTGTTGTGCATTTAAATGCCAAAAATATTAAGAAGTAAGAAAATAAATGGTAATAGAATTCTTTATAATGCTCTATTATAACGAAACTATTGCTGCTATATCTATTCCTTCTCTACTACTAGTACTAGTGTCCTATTTATAGGCTGTCTTTAGTGCTGCATCTTACATTCTTAACGTATTGCAAATTAAAAAGTTCAAAACAAATTAAAAACAAAAACAAATTAAAACTTAAAGCTATAAGAAGGAAAACTACATAGCGAACAGTCTTCACTTTAAAACACTTAATAGTAACTTATTATATCAAAGAAGCAAAATTATGATAATTATTTCCATTGTTCTACAATTTCTTGTATTTAATCCATACATCGCTTTAGTTAATCGCTTACGGGTAAACATGTCCGTATGGAATTTGTATATCACTTTTATCGTTATTCGTTACGCTCTCTAGCGTTATCGTTAAACACCTACGATTTCTTTTATTTTTCATCTGTCCCACAGCTGGGCACGGGTTCCCTTTTAGATTAAGAAGAATCCTTATATAATAATTACTGAGAGGCATTACTAATAAACGGTGTAATGCAGTAATATTGGTATTTATTTTGTTTTAGGTTATTTTTTCATGCCGGAAAAGTACAGGGCGATCGTCTTTACAACCTTAAGATAATACCTGCACATAAAAAAAAACAACTGCTGGCATTAAAAGTTATCTTTACTTAAGTTCCTGACACACAACCGAAACATATTAGATGTATGATAAATAGTGCCTGTCAGAGAATCGAACTCCAATAAAATTAAAATAAGAATATGCATACCTCAGTACCACTGTTCGTTCATATCACCATTCCCTAGGCATATGTAATCGTAGATAAATAAACATGTACCCGAAAAGTATGAAAAACTCAATATCAACCCTGACCTCGTTCACTTCAAGGATTCCAGTAATATACTTGTACCAGCATAGGCCTTGTTGTGACATGATAAATATATTTGCAAGTTTAAAAATATACGAAACTGAATATTACATTTTGAAAAAACTATTTAACACTTTGCCTTTTTTTGCAAGTATTTAGTCTCTCTACTGTTTTCTTTCAAAATACATTTTTTGGATTTATTACACGCTTCACTGACGCCTATGGACATACTCGTAGTTACCAACACAAGAATTCCACTTGAAACCGATCACATATGCCTATATCTGGAGTGTCAATCCTGAGCACTAAGACTCTCGCTTTTTAAAAAAAAAGTCAGCCGGTATCCACTTTTGAAAAATAGGTCTATTTTAATTTCTTTTTAACCATTATTTTATTTAAATTAAATTTATTTTTTAATTTCCACGCTAGAAATAGGTATGCTGGTAGTCATAACACTTGTTCTAACACCTTATTTTTTTACCTTTATAAAAAAGGTAGAAAAAATTAACTTAAATAACACCGAACAATTATAAAAACAATAACAATATATATTATTTTGCATTATTACAATATTTATACAAATATAATATTATTACAATATTACACCTTGCAGATAATAAAAAGTATGTTCATAGCTTGTCATTATTTAATTTTCTTGGTAATAAATTCTCTAAAAGTTACAATTTGGTCACTTATCTTGCAAAAATGTATGTAGTCATGTTGATGACAAGGCAGTCTGCTGCATAACAATGCTTATCTTTAATATTGAACGCAACATTCATGTCAAAATAATATTTATCATCGTGAAGTCTTTACTGTCCCACTGCTGGGTAAAGGCCTTATTTGGAATGAGGAGGATTAGCGCATAATCCTCCTCCTTTTGGAATTGGCCCATAATCCACCAGGATAAGAAGTGCTAAATTATGTTGCTTGATGTTGATCTATCCATAGGCCTTCGAAAACCATTGCTGAACGTAGGCCTCCCCTAAATGGCATGACTCCCACCGGTGCAGAGCTTTTTTTGATGTTGATATTATGAGCTAATATTATGGATCAGTTTCTCGATCAGCTTTAGTAACATAAACCTCATCGTTTCAATCTTCTTCGATAATCTTAAAGCTTAGCTAATCCTTCCTTTTTCGGGAATAAGAAGTATTAAAAAGTACCTACATTCCATTTAAACTTCCGTTTAAGGTTCAGTTTGTTTCCAAGTTCACCTGAACATAATTTTTAAAAGGTTTTCTGTGTTCGATATCATGCAAATAGAGTACGTATGAGATAAGGAAAATCAGTTAAAATCACCAACAGACGTTTCAATTTTATTTTTACAGTATATTTTAGTTGGCGCCTCAACTTTACATTAAAATAAATATGAAGTGTTTTTACTATTTCTCTCTCACTATTTCTATTCCAAGTGTTCAACCGTGGTACTTGTCCCGTATTTCACAGACAAGGTATAAGAAGTTAAATGTTAATTTCATCAAGGCATCGAATTAAAGTGACATCAGCTTTGAAGAGATCCTCTCCAAATATTTCCATTGTCGCAGCGCTCGGTTCATTGTTCATTCCACGTTTTGTACGTGGTGTCGTATACAATGTTCTGCAGTGGCCACTTGTTCCAAAGTAGACATGTTAAACTGCATGTATATATACTAGCTTCTCGTTAAAGTTTAAAAAACGTCGTAAAATCTCTATAAATAACAATAAGTGTTCATCAGACCGGCTTAGTTATGTTTGTTACGGAAAACTTATTTTTCAATTAATTCTAAAAAAAAATATTTCATTTTTTCAATTTATCCCTAAATTCATAAATACATCAGTAGACGAGTACGACGTACGTGTATGAATACACACATTCTTAGTTAACCACGACCTTATTGTCACAAACATACAAGACTATACATAAAACCATATTGTGACTTTATAGTCTTAAATCTTTTCATCCCGAGACTAGAAAGGTCCTGGTACTTGGATACTAAAGGGGTCATGATCATTTTGTGACTGTTATTTTCCACATCATCTTTACCCATCCAGATTAATACAAGCTTTCTAGGAAAGCGAACCATTAGAATAGCTCCAATGGAATTCAAGATTACTTCTGACATAGAAACAGTCTCTTTATAATACCTACATTTGCATAATACTTAGTTCATGATCAATGACAATTATCATCGTGACTTCGAGACATTGACTTCGTGGCTTAAATACATTATTCTGCTGACTACAAAGCCGAACAGAATCTTCAATCCGTTTTAATTTTGCTAATTACTCAAGGTTATGACCTTCTTTTGAGAATACATTTGTAAGTCGTCTTTCTCCAAATTTTTTCGTCATTTCCAATTTTTCAAAAGACAACCCCTATAAATGAAATACATGTCTTCAGAAGACAAGCAAGCCCTTAAATTAAATAGACGATATTTCAAGGCTAGCCATGTCCCATGTTCATCGTGAACAAAATATCTTTGTTGAAACATCAATTTAGTAGTGACAGCTGTTCTATATAAAAAGTTAGCCCCATTTGTATATCGGTCGATATACACCGGATCACTTATAGTGCACATATACGCACACGTATCAAGAAGTGACGTGCTCGTGGCCATTCACTCGACGACAGTCCACCGACGCATACCGCTATACAACACAACGTATTAGCCTTAAATGGGAAGTGAGCTACTCAATGGATTGATTGATCTACATGCAAACACTTCACGATTAGTTATTTCCAGTCTAAGATGATACGTGAAATTGTAAAATACTTTCTTCTCAGGTAGAATCAGAGTATGGACCTTGCAAATATTAGCAAAATCGTCAAACTAACTTAGAATTACAATTACAAGACCATCATCCGTTTGTCTGACCTTACTTTAATATACATTTCCGTGGATGGACATGCACTAATTGATGTCAACAATATAGCACTTCTATGAGCTGTCAACGTATAATGAAGAGAAAGCGATAAATATTAATATTCAAGCGTTATTTCACGAATGACAAAAGCAATCCAGTAACGAACTAGCATTTAAATCTGGATATGTACTCGTAGATAACAAAGTATCATTCTCTTTATTTCTGTACATGATTTAACTCTTTGTGTCAAAGAAATGTCACATCGGCATTGTGACGTAACGAGAACGATGCTTGAACAACGATAAAGTGCGATAGCATAATAAATTAATGTATCCGCAGCTACATGTGTATCGCTCACGGATCATTGAATTCAAATAGCGAGCAATTTGACACCAATATTGGTAACGTTGCGAAATGTAGGTACACAAATCTTAGCGCCGAAAAATGTGTCAAGATCGAAACCAGAGTACTGCAGCATAACTTCATCGGATAGGTATGCGGCATTTTAACTTTTTTGTTTAAGTTTAGGCTTTTGAACTGCACTTCGGTTCCGAAATTATCGGTTTGGTACGCTTTGGTAATATGACCTTTCTGTTTTTGACATTGCCACAAATTTGATATGGCGTATTACGATTTGTTTTTGACACGATTTCCATTTGCTTTCACTTTGTTTTTTTGATATTCTATATTCGAAAATGTCTTGAACCTTGAAATATTATGTACATGATAATTTAATTTCTAAATCCTTATCTGGATTGTGAAAATGTATATGTTTTCTGATCCTAAAAGTTAGAAGTAAAAAATATGAGCACTAATCATTCCCGTAGATAATCTTCATTCCACCATCAAACGAAAGTAGGTACAAACATTGAAATGTTAACAAACACAGTGTAGGAAGATGAAAGCCTACACTAAATAGTTCTGAGTCAACAAAAACAATACAATAATACATGAAAATATTTAATTACGACGGCGACGGCCACTGGAGGCCGACCCACTTTTAAGTGTACATTTGTAGGTCGTTTATCGCAGTCAGTTCCCTGGTACCAGTGAATCACGCACAGTACACTTCTAATAATCACTCGTTTCTACCACGCAACGTTCAATACTCGCTCGCATTTCCGTTACCAAATTCTATTGTTATTCCAAACAGCAATGAATTAGGTTTAACCACTTCTCTCGTCCTATACATGTCTTCGATGCAAAGTTAAGTAAATAGACCGTTTTTGTGAATACCAGCTCCATCCAAGGCCGAACGTTGAGAAATATCATTAACGCATGGACACTCTTAATTGCATTTGAATAGTGTCAATGTTAATAATGTTTTAGAGATGTTACAAATCCAGTTTCAAACAATCTAGGTCAGGAAAGTGTAGAGTCAGACCGTTTTGGAGTAATTGTTATTCATACTTCTGATTGACACCTACATTCGCCTGATTAAATAACATTCAATTCGATCTCAATTCGGGTGTTTTTATATATACGTTATAGTAATTCCAAGTAAGAGGAATTCGAGGAATTTAATATAGTATATTGTGAACCGAGGACACAGTACTGATAAACCGGTGGTACCTGTATATTTCAACTATTAACGCAGCACGTCTATTCAAGGTAGTTCTGATTCTTCGAATTTATAGAATTCTTTATTTATATATTTTTCTTTAAGTGTTGTAGATGAAACTACTCACGATCGCTTGATTTTTCTAATTTTGAGTAAAAACGTATAAAAATAAGGAAACAACTTTGCTGTAAGAATACTTAAGAACCAATTATTTATCCCTTCTCTTCCTGCTGGTTCCATTGTATTTACAAACTATTTTTCTTTTTCCTTTTTTAAAATTCTACATCTTGACTCTTGCAACTTCTGCAAACGAGCAGTCCATCTGATTGTATATAGCTCTGCCCATGGACATCTATAAGCAACTTCGTACAGATAATGGGTTCTATCTGAATCACAGATGCATTTTAACTCCCGAGGATTAAGATGGTCGCCTCATATAAAAGTGAACCAGCAACCACACCTTTCCACCGAACCGCAGAACTTCTTCACGCTAGAAGTAGGTGTATAACAGTGTTCCAACAAGGCTTGTATTTATATGGTTCATTGTTAAATTTGGTTTCTTATTTAATAGTTTAATCTTCATTGAATGTAGTCGAAATGATTTTTTGCCATAATCTTGCGAAGTAAAACGTCCGTAATAGAAATTGTAGCTTACGTAAGAAACCACTAACGCAATCTACTAATGCTAGGCTTTAACGAAAACGGAAATCTTCCGTTCCGATTCTAAGTTTTATTAAGAATTTCAGCTCTTCAATTCTAAGACGAGTTTCTGTTTATTCGTCTTTAGCTTTGATATGTTTTATGCTTATCGTGTGAGATTTGATTGAAATTCTGTCTTATAAATGAAATAATATGGCGGCTCACTTTTATATATTTTATATATCTCAGTCCTCGCGAGTAGCAACGCATCTGTGGTCGACTTCATATAGAACCCCTGTTCTATATGAGGTTGCTTACAACTGTCTATGGACGGCAGAAACCACTTACCATCAAGTGGGCTGCTTGCTCATTTGCTACTTCATATTGATAAAAAAAAAGAAATATTTTGTGAATTATGTGTACTGTATTATAAATGAAAATCTAACCAAATTTCGCCCGTGTAGGAACTTAAGGTTAACTTAATAATATATTTCATTTGATCAAAAGTAGGTACTAAAGTACTTGGCTACAGAATACATTAAAATACAATAAAATTGATATTTTGTAATTTATATCAATCTAAAAAAACAGAGACAGAACTAAAACTAGTTCCATCGTTATAAAACATTACAAAACAAACTAAAACCCGACTAATTAAAACAATAATTTTATTCATAATTAAATAATATATTTAATTTAATGCTTATATGATTTTTTGTCAAAATGGTCAAATAAAAGTATGACAATATATATATTTGGATTGGTCTATTTAATAGCTTTCATTTGATACCCATATTGTCGTAATAGTAAATCGTCCCTCCCCTTTTTTTTCCTCAGGCGCATTCTTTTTTGCCTATGTTACAATGCAAACTGAGACAATTCTAATTATATGTCATACGAAAATCATCCATCAAGCTGTTTGAGCTGTAGCGCGTGCCAAAGAAATGGAGATACATACAAACATACATAAATACATACATACGTTTGAAAAATTCGCCTTCTGACGCAGTCGGGTAAAAAGCGATTTTGGGTTTCAATATGAATTAGTGTCGCATATGTGTTAGTTAACAAAACGATCACACACATACGTAACACATAGATAACAAACGTTGACGGCATATGAATTTTTTGTACGGGCATGTATCATTTAAGTGCATAGCTGATAAGCATCTAACACTGTTAAGGGAATTTCAGCTCAATTTACTAGGTCGGTAGGTCGCTAGTAGCTCACAAGATGTGTACAGCCGGGGAAATACATGGCTAATGAATAATTTACACCAACCCACATCACTCTGAGATACATAACCATCTACTGTTAGAAATTGTTCCATACGTTACTTAAAGTTTATTGAGCTTACGAATGAGAGCTTTCTTTTCTCGGGTCGTATTATTTACCAACTACTTCTATACATATTGGATGATTTGTGGCTGTGTGAAGTGTCTAACAAACGTGCAGTCTTCTTGATACTAAGTGGCGACTAGATCTATAATCAACATGTTCAACAATTGAACAGGGTTTTCTTGTTTTATTTGTATCAGATGTGTCACATGTGTCGCACAGCTCCTCTGCTGTATCACACTCCTTAAGGGAGAACACAGCAGCCTAACACTGCTATTGTAAGTCAAAATGGATGTGGCGGTGATACCTTCGAAGTCAAACCAAGAAGCATTTCTTCGGAGCAACCTTTCGAAGGTATGTGTAGACCGCCTTAGACCTGGGTGTCTATGTCCCTGTAGTTCCGTGACCAGAGTAGGGCTACAGTACCTGCCTGTCATAAGAGGCGGCTAATTGGCTGCAAGAGTGGAAGCTTGAACAGCTTGGCAAGCTACCCCGGGATGGACGGCGGTATGTGTAGTTGCATACCGTCATAAACACAAGACGAGGTGATGATGACCTGGGCGAAGCCAGACAGGACACTAAAAGAACTCCGGTTGAGTTTTTTTTTGGAAAAACCGGAGTTCACTTTGCAGCGAATGGGTGCGCCAAGTTATGTGGGACTTTTACGGGTAAAAGTCCCACATAACTTGGCGTGGCTCTAAAGGCGACGGGTACCTTTTGAAGGTTTCCCCATAAAAAGACCTGGTTATTTGTTGATATGACCGCGACTCTCCAAAATGGTGGTTGTGATGTACATCGAGCTGATGATCGTCGCCTATAATTGTAAAACTAGTTCACTGACCAGAGTCAAAAAACAATAAAATGTTAAGCAAATTCCTACAATAAATAAACCGAGCTCAAATATGTACATTTATAATTGATTTTCTGGGAAACGCAACGAATCTATGAAAATCTCGATTTTTGTTTTAAATTCCGTGGAACGTCCATAAAACGTTTGGCTTATTGAATTTCAACGTACATTAATTTCTGTTAATATTAATTTCTGTGAAAATAATTATTTGCATCCCACGCGAGTTTTCAAGGAAAGCTGCACTGAACAGATAATATACCGAATAGTAGGTGCTTGTTTTCTCAAAATTCAAAGCAAATAATATAATGAATTAAACGAAAATATTTAAATAATACTCATTTGCTGTTTGTTCGTATAACTTAGCATAAAAGGGAAATATTTCATCAGTTTTAACTTCAAAAAGAAGAGACGACTTTATTTTCCGTTTTTGATTTATGGTACATAAGGAATACTTGTTAAAAGTATTATAACAGGCATACCTAAAAGTTCTCTAAACAAAATTCAAAGTTGTGTGAAGTCTACCAATTTGAAATCGGCCAGTGCGGTGGACTATGGTCTAAGAAGAGAAAACCGGTGCCAAGAGACAATAACGGGTTAACGAATCAGTCTACACTAAGTATGTAGAGTAATACTCACTTCGATAATGCTTCGTGTTTAAAATCCTTTGGGTATTAAAATACAACGCTAAGAAAGATTAAATAATTCAGCATAAGAATATACTTCAAATAAACTAGACGGTTCCACTTATAGAATGTTGCATAAATTACCATATTGTACGCATTTCTACACAACGACACGAATGAAATCGAGCTTATCAGTGTCTTTCAAAGTTGGACCCCCTGGCAAACCTTCCATTAGGAGGTCGCGAAGAACCACCGTTAATTAAAAAGAACAACCGTATTAAATGTATAAAGATATTTTAATATAAAGAAAATTTAAGGCGTTTCCTTATGTAATGTATGTCCAATATAACTATTTCAGATTCCTAATTGTTGATTTTAACGGACACCTATCTTAATTATGAATAGTATTTTATTAGAATGATCGTATGAATTTAAAACTCAAAATATATAAAAAAAAATATACGTGACGAATAGATAACCTCTCTTCCTTTGGGAAGTCGGTTAAAAATAATAATTAGAACAGGGTTGGGGCTTCTTTTCTGTGGCAAAATATTTTCACATAGTGAGGGGATCGGTATGAAAGAGATTGAGAAACATTGGAGTATAGTAATGTAAGATATTGCAGATGTTATTAAGATTAAACCATCTATGAGTAGTTCAGCAGTATATCCTTTTATTACTTACAAGGAAATCGAGATTGTATAATAAGATTGGGAAAATCCTTTTTTGTGTAAAAATGTATTTCCATATTTCCTTATTCAGACCCAATATTTAAAGAAATATGCTATCTACGACTTTGTATAAAGTGGTAATAAAATGCAATATTTATAATAATGATAATGGAATTCAAAGCAATTCAAAGCCGGTGACGCATTAATGAATCCTCGGTGTTGCAAATGTCCATAGGCGACGGTGACTACTTTCTATTAGTTAGCCCGTCTGTGTAATCTTTTATTAGAATGAAGTAGCAAACGAGCATGCAGTCCATGTGATGGTAAGTTGCCACAGCCCTGGACATCCGTGAGCAACTTCATACAGAACGACTCGCGTGGCAGAGCGGTCACCATACCGGTCTGACCATACTGGTCATATGCAGTGGGTCCCGGTTTCGATCTCCGGCCAGACAGAAATGTGAATGATGAGTTTAGATTTCGGCTCTGGGTCTGGGTGTTTATGTATTCGTTTTTGTGTGTCCATGGCACCCATGATACAAGAGAAAATCCTACTGTGGGGCTATGAGTGAAAAAAAGCGTTTATGTTTATGTTCACAGACCAAGGTTTCTATCTTAAGTCAATCACAGATGCGTTGCTACTCACGAGGGCTGAGGTTCCTTCGCACGGCGTCGAGTATTTTAAGAAGGCTTCCTCCTCGAGGAATAGAAAAAACATACCTGATGTTACGGTTGGCACAGGACTCTCAATTGACGAACAAGCGTAAACTTCACATGTAGATTCGAATATATAATATTGAATTGAATTGCGAATGTCGGGTTTCAAGTTTCAAGTTACAATGTCGACCTGATAATGAAGGCGAGGCCAAGATGAGGCGAATAATTGTCGCCACATTAAAATAAATAACTAAACTCCATTCAATCGAGTTCTAAAATTATTTTACATAAAAAACATCATACATATTAGGTATACATATGAAGGAGAGCTCTTGAATTTGTTCCCTTTTTCAGAGGGAGCGTGAAACCTGTTTCTGTCATTCTTGGATAGTGTAAAAACTTCTCGAAAGTCTTACAAGCTGTATGAAAATAATGCACATTATGTATGTGCTGCAAAGCTAGCTAGTTGTGGTGTAAGAACCCACTAGTACTTTTTTACACGACCATAACTGAGAAGATTCGGACAGAAATACAATACATAATACAAATAAACAAAATCTGTTTCTTTTTTACCCATATTGTTTTAACATGGACAATAAAAGCTAGCTCCAGTATCTAGTATTATATTGATAAGCTAAACTGTAGGATTGTTTAGCAAGATACACTACACTATAACATTTAAGTAAATATGGAAATATACATACTACTGTATTTTCGATTCCCAGACTGTTTTGTCTTCTGTGTTATTGGATTTTTTTAATAAACGTGTAGTAGTATCGGGACTCAAAAAAGGTTGCAGTTAATCTTCTAATCATCAACACCTTAGACTAATTTTCAATATACTCTCCTACGAGGGAATTCTATAACTCATTACATTGCCGAAATCTCGCTCTAACGGTATGTATTTTTGCAATTTGTCAAATGTTAAGCAAGTGAATGTCAATACGAAAATGGAACATTTCATAATCACAATTCGTTAAATCCTTTGTCAGCAGGTTATCTTGTATTTCTTAATTTTGTCTAACAATAATTGGAAAATTCGTTCCGATCGCAATCCCATTTGCTCATATCGCAATGAGATCGAGCAATAGACCCAATACTAGAAATTCTGTCGTAAATACGACTTTTTACGTCCAATCTTCAGTATAAATTTCAAGGTATTTTATAATTTGGAAGCAGCAAACGAGCATGCAGGCTACTCGATGGCAATACTGCCGCTCTTGGACACCCGTAATCATCTCCAGTTACGATCAGATTCGGGGTTGCAGGCAGCCAGAGTGGGAGCTCAAACCGTCCAGCCAGGCGACCCCGGAGAGGACGGTGGTATATGTGGTCGCACATTGTCGTAAACACCAGTTGATGCGTCCAGCCGCTCACCTGGGTGGAGCCCGATGGGGCAACGCGCTTAGGGGACTCCGCTTGGGTTCCTTTGAAGATCCCAGAGTTCTCTTCGTAGCGCCGAGGACGGCCAGCGGGGGGTTTCAGTGCGATTAATCCCACATAACCCTTATGTCGCTCCCAAGGTCCCAGGTACCTTTTGAAGGTTGTCCCCTCGACGATAACAAAAAAAAAAGATGCGATCAAACTCCCATCTTTTTGTGCTATCCCTGAGGTCTAAGTTGGAAAGCCTTGGATAAGTATATCTTAGCACACCCGTCAAGCTAGATCACCGTCCAGACCGTCTTATTCCGGAAATGCAAAACATTGCGATTAACTTCAGGTAGAAAACTGTTCTAAAGTTAATCACTCATGTATTGATTATTACAGATGTCACAGGCGGTTGCAGTAAAACCTATTTTTTAGGAAAATTGTATACGTACCTACGTTATGTTAAAATTCGTTGAATAATTTGGAGTAAAGTAGATTGTGGTATAATTAGTGTTAATTTTATGTTCATCAATGTGTATGTTGTTGATTTTGCCTGCAATTTGTCTCATATGGTTTTATCCCAGCGCCTACTGTTACTCTAATCTAACCTACATATTAAACGATCGATTTAGAGCTTCGGGACCAATATGAAAACAATTCTTGTCATTAAAATACTGTTCAGGATTTGCTATAAAATATTTCGTAATACAGAGATTAATTATATTGTTTGTATTGCTATATAATATACCTATTAGCCGTAAATAATAAGCGTGACAGCTGTATTACACAATAAATAAATGTTACCATTGAAAGGAATATTTGTAAGCGAGTCGATGGCAGAAATTACTCCTCTAAATGTTAAATGACCAGCATTTACTACATATATTATTTCTTGTTTTTAACCGACTGCGTCAGAAGGAGGGTGATGTTTTTCGAGCGTATGTATGTATGTATGTATGTTTGCATGTATGTTCATTTCTTTGGTACGCGCTACAGCCCAAACGGCTTGACGGATTGTGACGTATTACATATCATTAGAATCGTCTCAGTTTGTTGTTTAAAAAATGTCGTTGGAAATAGAGGAAAAAGGGGGGGGAGGGACATTTTTATTTACTATTACGACAATATGTATATATATATATATATATATATGAATGATATATAATTATATATATATTTGAATTGGTCTATATACTAGCTTTCCTTTACTTCCAGATGTCATTTAAAAAAAAAGACTATGCAAATTGAGACGATTCTAATGATAAGTCATACGTCACAATCCGTCAAGCCGTTTGGGCTGTAGCGAGTACCAAAAAAATGGAAATTCACACAAACAAACAAATATACATATATCAATGCGTACATATGTACATACGCTCAAAAAACATTACCCTCCTGACGCAGTCAGGTCAAAAGCACCAATCTAACCTAACCTAACTCAACTAATATAATTCCCACGTGTCTCTTCATACACTTGAATAAAGACGTTTAAATTAATACTAATATAATTGTTGTCTGCGAGCTAATTAATCGCGGTATCGGTATGTCATTCCGTAACATAATAGCGTGGAAGATAAACGAACAAGGCCGGTGTAAGTATAACCGATAACAAATATGGCCGCTGTTCTCAGCCGTTTCTTACTCTTATTTAGTGTTCAGTTAACGGTTTTTATGCTGTTTGGGTCAGATATGCTGCATATTATTTATTTAAAGCAATTACTTGAAGTTCCTACAAGCAAAGCCAATGGGTATAAAATAGCTTATACACTTTAAGTTTATTTTATACCTGTATAAAATTACGTAAAAGTTACTTTAAATATTATTATACATGTTTAGTTTTTTTTTGTCTTTGGACAAAATATCTCTTGATTGTAATGAAATGAAATGAAATATCTTTATTTTGTATAGGCCTACGGGGGCACTCACAAATTGTCCTTTACCGAATTTTTTCTTACACTACCACCGGATCGGAAAATGACCTCAACTGAGAAGATCCGGCAAGAAACTAAGCGGGTTTGTCTTTTTTCTTTGTAATATTTTGTATTTTTTTAACCATCTTGTTTATTACATGGGCAATAAAAGGCT
>DWNE01003012.1:0-17546 GCA_018249875.1 Cecropterus toxeus | reverse complement strand
CGGAGTCCTTCGAGCGCGGTGCCCCTTTCCGGGCCCTTTCCCGGCGAGCATTTACTCTCACCATGTCTTCAAGTGTTAACGATGACATGCGACCACACATGCCACCGTCCTTCTCGGAGTCGCTTGGTAGGGTGGCTCAAGCTCCCACTATTACCACCCACAACCCCGAAAGCCCCCTTTTAGTCGCCTCTTATGACAGGCAGGGGGATACCATAGCCCTATTCTGGTCCCGGAACTACAGGGACAAGAAGAGCATACTACCTAGGTGTTAATTATGCTAATAAAAATTGTAGATAATCCTTAGTTTAAACTTAAACAACTTACGTCGAATCGACTTCATTACTATTAAGTGTTTCTTAAGTACTTAAACTATGGAGATATATGGAAAGGTAGATTGTTCATCGTAGAGCTATACAACCTACATTATTTGACGTAGAAAAGCCACTAATTTTAATATTGTCAACAACATTTTGGCCAAGGGGACCAGTTAGATTCTTTTTGTTTTATTTCACTGCTGGACATAGGCCTCCCCCAATCGGCGCCACTTCGACCGGTCCTGAGCTATCTGAATCAGCGGTTACCCGCTGTCTTCTTCAATTTGTCAGTCCACCTATTCAGGGGCGGCCTACACTCCTTTTGCCCAGACGTGAATTTCATTCGAGGACTCTTCTATCTCATCGGTTATCTGCCCTACGAACAATGTGGCCACATTGTTCGTAGGGCAGATAACCGATGAGATCGTAGGGCCCATTGCCACTTTAGCTTACTAATTTTGAGAGTTATGTCGGTAACTATCGTTCGCCTATGGATTTCATGTTTACGAATTATGGCGCGTAGGGAAATACCAAGCATAAATCTCTCCATAGCTCGTTGCACCTCTTTGAGCTTTTGTATGAGGCTCACAGTAAAACACTACGTCTCGGCGCCGTATGTTAACACTGGCAATGCACGCCGCTCGAACATCTTCGACTTAGGCTCTGAGGTATACCGGATGAGAAAATATATAAAATATTACAAGTAGGTAAATTCAACGTGCTTTAAACCCCTGCAACATTGTAATGTGACGTGTCAGATGCAAACATGTCGCGTACAAAGTGTTCTGGAATTGCTGCTCGCTCGCTGACAACGTTGACATGTTACAGGATATTACTGGGATAAAATTTGCAAGAAGCTCGGTAATGTGCTTACGTTTTATTTTGTGGTTTTATCGGGTAACATAATTATTGATGCTACTATTTTGATATAGAAATCGGGTAATAAATCTGGAAGAAATAAACGCCTAAACTTTATTAATATAACATTTTTTAACAATAACGTATTTGTTTCGTGAAATTTCGAAAAACATTTTTTCTACACTTGAACAAAATTTTCTAATAGAAGTAGCAAAATTAACATTTATATCCATAACTTACATCTGCTTAACATTTATACATAATTTCTACCATCGTCATGAAATAAAAATATAGCTTCCCTATGGCCATCGAATAAATTCTTATAAAAAAAAACGAAGACGCGTTTATAAGAAGGTTAAACCCGTAGATAAGTCCCACACGTAATTTTAATAATTCAACTTCACATTATCGAACATATGAATCTGTTTTTACTAGGCGAAATCGTACAGTTGTAGATACAATGGGAAATATATACAAACAAGAATTATTAATATAATATAACAAAAAAATGGCACGCCGGTATAATACATTATGTTATTCCGTCGTTCTCCGAAGCTGGTGAAAAAAATCGGTCTTTCACTTGGATGCATACAATCAACATGCGGGAAATGGCGAACTTTTGAAAAATTTCCGCCATTTCCGCGATATGAGATGCAAAGATTAGCTTTTGGCACTATTGAGTTGGCAACTTATGTTTTTCGAGTTAAATATCTACGCAACTTTAGCTAGGTAGATGTTATCTTACTTATTAAGATAACTACTACGGTTAACATAACTTTAAAACTTGCATGAAGGTAAGAGAAAAGATAATGTGTTAGTAGATCATAGATAAATTGCTTGCTGAAACTCCATGCATTCAAAATATTTTCTAAAAGCTCTACAAGTAGGTACATCAGGAGAGTAAAAAAGATAGAAAGAAAGAGAAATATATCTAAAGTGAATAATCGTAAGTAATATATCCCAGTATAAGGATAGGTTTGGTTATGTTAGATTACTCTTCATCATATTTTTTTATCTATTTTTCATTTTTTATTTTATTTTCTAAGTATGTACGTTTTATAGCAGAGATGCGGCAATGGACAAGATACAAGGTACTGCATATAAATGTATATGAATTAAAATAGTATTTTTGTAAAAATTCAATCGCGTACTTACACGCCTAATTTAAATTACTGTTTTTGTACGTCAAAATAAGTGTCATGGCAAATACGAACGATAAAAGATAAGAAGAACTATTATATTCTTTAGTCCGCTCCTTCAATCCTAAAAGAACATTAAATTGATTTTATTTTAAAACATAAAATATATATAATAAGAGTTATGAGTTTATCAATTTCAGAAGGACTATCAGTTTTGAAAATAGATTATTTTATAGTTTGCTTAACAGTCAGTAAGTGCCATACCTAAGGTACTCTACCTTTGTCCTTGTAGTTCCGGGAACAGAATAGGGCAATAGGATCCCGTGTATGTCGTAAAAGGCGACTAAAAGGGGACTATCGGGGTTGCGGGCGACAAGAGAGGGAGCTTGAACTGTCCAGCCAAGGACGACGGCATGTCGGGTACCCTTTGAAGGTTTTCCCCTCGAGATCAAAAAAAAAGGTACACTATCTTATTTTTCATTAAATTCATTGCAAAGTCCACTCAAACAGAAAAGAGTGGTAAAATAAATTATTACCTTTAAAATTAGGTACGTGAACATCTGCGGGCTACTCTTTGCTAGCTGTCATTTTTCCGCGCCACGGGAGGGCCGTGTGACAATGCTCGGGGAGCGGGGGGAAGTTGTGTTTCTGATGTTTTCATTTTTCATTCACTTTACACATTTTTTACACTAAACCGTAGAATGGAACGTTTTGATAGACTCTAGTGCATCTGATAGATTTTATATGGACGTTATTTGAAAGATAAGTTGTTAAATTTTTATCTTGAATAGGAAAATTTGTATTTTAGTTATTGGAATGAAATTTGTGTATTTTATTTATAAGAGTAATCTATACTATCTATTTATTTATATTTTCTTCATGTTATTGTCATCATACAGACGTACATTTAGCTATATGTTATTTTTTTACTAAAATTGAATAAAAAAAAAACTCATTATGGTATGGTATGGTATGGTATTATGAAGTATATTCATAATACCTGAATATACTTCATAATACCATACCAGAAAGTCGCCTAAACATTTATTATTTTTAAGTTGGCAACATTTTGAACTTATGGTAGGATTTTATAAAGTTCGCTAAGACGCACGTAGCAATGTGCTACGAAGCGCTACTAAATGCAACATGCTTCGAATTACTGCATGCTACGAGCTGATGTACTAGAAGTGTACGTGGCCGGCCATTTTAAAATTTTAATATTAAATAGAAATAATATGAGAAATTTTAAAATTACCGTTCTGTCCAATTTAATACTAAACACTAATAAATTACGACTAATAAAAATGACAACTGTGTTTTCTATTAATTTAACGCTTTCTACACTCATAGCTCCACACTAGGATTTTCTCCTGTGTCGTAGGTGACATGGATACTCACAAAGACGAATACACAACACCCAGACCCAGAACAAAAATGTAAATTAGTTATTCAGATCTCTGTCTGCTGGGGATTGAACCCAGAACCCACTGCGTGTCAGACCGGTATGGTGACCGCTTCACCACGCGGGTTTTCGATAAATTTTCTTTTTGTTTTCTGTAAATTAATCAAATTAATATTAAATACAGACTACATACATATAAAGCAGAATATTTCGTTAGAATTTTCAATGACTCCCATTTTTTAACAGGTTTTAAGATTCTTTATTTAACCAGTTCCGATACAGTAATGCTCGTAGTACCTAAATAGAACTTATGATGAAAGCTAAAAAAAAAAAAAATAAAATGTTTTTATTTTATTTTCATAAAGATTTTATATTAAATCGATTTAAATAAAATTTGCTAAGATCGCTTAGAACCGATGAAGAAATAAAAATGCCGTTTACCTCTTTTGTTTAAGTAAATTCAGTCATTGCAATATTACTATTTCTGAGTTATGTTGAAACACCTGATGTAACATAAATTTCATTCACCCGATCTTCCAAATAAGAACACGGGGCAAATATTGTTGCTATAAACCACAAGTAAACAGAATAAACTGCAAATAGAAATACGTAGTCTTATCACCAACTGTTATCTAGTACCAATACTTCTCTAATTTTGTCTTATTGCAATTGTTTTTTATATTTAAACATATAGTTTCATTATCCTCTAATTTTCTTGTACAAAGCGTTTCAATGGTATGGAATAATCTTACAAATTATAAAATAATAGCGGACGATTTTCATAGAATATAGAGTTCGTAGACATAGAAATTATTAGTAATGGGATATTATTACTGTTCCCCACGGTTTAATGTTCCTCTGCAATTATTAGAAATTGTTAGAATGTGGATTTAAGTTATCATTTAGGATAGCGGTTGGCAACCCGCGGTTTGCGACTCTCATTTTGCGTTCCGCGGATTTCTAGAACCAATTTTTGAAGAACAAGTATCAGAGAACATTGTTTTATTCTCGCCGTCATTATTTTTGCTGACGTTTCTTTGTCGTTAAATTATTGTAGCGACTGTTTGTTCCTAGAATTACCTTTAGAAACTTCTTTCGAATACTGCCTGCTTTACTACGTGCTAGTACTAGTTCCTACGTGGTCCGTGTCGCCGAAAAGGTTGCCGACTTCTGATTTACATTATAATAGTTCTCGGCTTACGACTCTATCGGATTTTACGAAAAATTGTTCTACAGAATTTCCCTTAAAACTCTAACGCTGCATTGTCTAGTACTATCAGGTATCATTATTTTAATGAAGATATTTATTTTTAATGACAACAGATACTATGAAGTGTACTCCTTAGATTTGTGGTTTTGTCAGCAGACAGACAGGAAGTTGGGAGGTACATAAAGTGTACAATAGAAGAATACTCCTCACTAAAAATTAAACTTAAAGCGTAAACGATTCGTAATAGCTTTTGCGATACGTATTTTCTAAGTATAATAAAGAAGTAGCAAACGAGCTAGCAGTCCAGCTGGTTTTGAAGTCAGCGCCCATATACTAGTAGGACATATGTACATATGTAATTTTGTCGTCGTTCCTTAACGATGTGACGAACGCGATTTAAGTATGTTGAGCGCCGACTTCGGAGGTATGTACTATGTACTGTGTATGTATTATATAATACTAAACCAATATATTATTGTTTTTTACATTTTGTGGCAGAATTCGGTTTACTTTTTTTTGTATTTTTAATGTATTATATGTACCTATTTTTGTACGTTCATTGATCGTATTTAATGCTATCATCATAATAATGTTATATTTCGATTTTATATAGTAACCGAGTGGATTCCATTGCTCACTGTTCTCTTATTTAAAACAGCTAATGACTTTCTCAGGTATGATCAACTTACGCCTTGATTAGATTCCCAACAAATTTCAAGATTAAAGCCCTTATTAATTCGGTAAATTATTGGATGATTAGCAAACATTAACTTTGTAATATAAGGTAAGTACTGTATTAATGAGTTTAAGTTAAGTTAAGCGAAGCTAATAGCTCAAATTATCTGTCTATTTCGAGAATTATATTTAGAATTGTACGGAAGGTGGTATTATTATTTGTGATCGAGTTTACCAATCTACCGTTTTAAGAGTTAGACGTATGTTTATTTTCGTTTATCAAGACATAATGATTATTATATTACGAGGCATTCCAATTTAGTACCTACTCATGGATAATAACGCATCTGTAGTTTTCAGGTTTTAGTGCATCTTATTAGGGTGGGTCACCGGTGTTCGGGGACGGCAGAGACTAATTACTATTAGGTGGATTGTATGTGTATCTATAATATTATAACAAATATTTTATTTCAAACCGTCTGAAAGGACTCCGACAAGATACTACTTCCAATGATAAAATCGAGGCCGAAGGCTATCGAATATCCATTAACGGTAGCATGAAAATAATAAAAATTGCAGTATAATTCTTTGATCATTTGCTAGTTTTATTAAATACAAAAAAAAAAACAATGTTCGCAATTAGAATGAACAAGACGTAATGGTTCCGTAGGTAAGTTACGTACTTATATGTGCTTCACACTGTGTAACAAATGGTGTAATTGCTCTTCCTGTTGCTTTTGTTTAAAGTAAAACCTATTTTTACTTTGATCTTAGTGTTATTATCCCCCGACGCAAAAAAGGGATGCTTTAACTTTGAATGCTATGTCTGTCTGTCTGGAAACGTGCTTTGTTACGTTTTTTATTTGCTTAGTTTAGTGATATTTTGGTGGAAAACTACCCAAGTGACTGTTTCTATAACTTGTAAGTACGATTCAAGATGGCGCCACTATTTTTGTGCACGTATTGACACTTTTGCAATTGGAATATATATATACTTTTTCTAAGACTTAGACCTCCCCTAATGAATAGTTTTTGACATTGTAACTGCCATACATATTGATAACCATAGCAGGATGATGCTGCATTGGGAATTGCAGCAGCGTCGGCAGTAGCCCATCTCCTGAATTATGTCCTTTAGTAGATGTAGAAGATAGGAATGTAGAAGAAAGGAAGAGGCGCTATTCATGACTGACACCATTGCTACGAAATTGCACATACAAATCAAATTCTATCACAAGAAAATTCTAAAAACATAACTGTGAAGAACAAAAGAAATAAACGAGCACGTAATATGATTTAAAATGCTGTTAGCGGTTCATTCTCGCGCTTGTGCCGCTTGCAAATTGATACGGCGAGGGATTACGCGGAAACAATTGGAATCTAAACTGATGGTAACGGAACTGATGACGTAATGTTTTATGTGGTTGTACAAGTCTTTGTCAGAGATGTAGCATATGTCATTATGGACGTATAACGGGCCATAATGATTGTATTAAATGACTGAAGTACTCTTGCTGTGGGACATAAATGTGACATAAAATAGTCGCTATCCTTAAATAGTCCAAAATAATAATTTTAACATGATTAGCAAAGCTCTCGCCTTAAGAAATTATGAAAAATTGACACGAATTCTCGAGCAACAAAGTTAGATTTTGTTTTTCAAATGCGATATTGGTTATTTGTACAGTGTGTCCATTTTATTCAAATTTTAGATCCTTTTATAAATTTAATTTTATATCCATACCAAGCTGGAATGTATGCCAATAATAGGCACAGGACCAACGATTGGGTAGTTTACTCTATATTGGTTTAGTAAATAAACAGTACATAGTACATAGTCCCGAAGTCGGCGCTCTACACACTTTGCTAAATCATGTCGAGGTAACTATGTTCTACAAGTATATGAGCGCCGACTTCAGAATTATGTACTATGTACTGTTTGTTACAGATAACCTCTCTTCCTTTGGGAAGTCGGTTAAAAAGGCAATTATTTCGAGTATTAATTAAAAGTACCTACGAGTGTCTCATTAAAATATCGTATAGTGTTATCGCCGTTATTATGACCGGTGCTTGAATATGGAGTCAGCGGAAACAATTAGAATCGACAAGGGCACCATAATGAAGCAATAATCTTCCCACAATTTAAGGGTATGTCACATGATATTTTTTGTGGGTCGGCGGCTTTAATATTAATTGTGATATATGAAAATATTGTATGTCTACCTCTTAATTGCACAATAAATAGCTAAAATATTGATTTTAGTAGTTTTACTTTTTTTATTAAATTGTTAAGAATGCAAGCTTATTTGAAAAATAATGTTGTTTACAATAAATAATATAGACAATTCTACATATCGCACTAAAACGGATGGAACGAATATTTACATACATATACTTGTATATATTTCCTGTCCGTATCTTGAGGTAAAGGTGTTTGCTTAAAAAAATAAATCAAATATTGTTAATATAAAAAAATTCCATGTAATACATGTCAATTTTTTATTTTGCATATTTATTAAACGCTTGCGAAAACGCGAGGCATAGTTAGTGGTGAATGTAACAAGGGATAAGACACCCTTATTGTGTTTTAGTGTTATGTTTCCGAACAATAACATTTCAAGTATTAAAACTCGAACTAAAATTGATGTCTTTCCACAAAAATAATATTGTCGTGATAGTAAAACACGCAGTAAAATAAAAGTCTTTATTTGATTTGAAGCAGCAATAAAATTTCCAGTGGTAACAATTTTATACGTACAGTCGCAAACAATAAAAACTTTAAAATCCGCTTATAGCTCACGTTAAAATATAATTTTATAATCTGAAAAATGCGTCTTTATTGGATTTTTTTTTATTTTTTTTTATCATATTTAAGTAGCAAACGACTATGCAGTTTACTTGATGCCAATAATCTTCATATGCAACAAGGATTCTATCTGTAGTCGGTCACAGGTGCTTTGATTTCCCGAGGACTAAGATGGATGCCTCCTTTGTAAGTCGGCAATCACACTTTTCTACCGATACGCAAAACTGTTTCATGCTAGAAATAGGTGAGGCGGTGGTACCTCCCCGGTCGAACTACACTACCAAAATACATATAAAATAAAAATTAAAAAAAATCACGCATTATGTGTTTGACTTATATATCATGTATTAAGTATCGTTTACAATGTTACTATAAAAGATTTCACAGTGATTGTTAACTCAAGGAAATTTAAATCCAGTCAGACAGATATCTAAATATAAAACTTTTTTCATTGACAAGTTCCTGCTGTCCTAAGACAAAAATATTTTGTCTGATTAATTAATCGGTGCTAAAATCCATCGTGATAAGATTTTCATAGTTACTTTGACGTTTATGGTAATCATTGGTGACTTTTTGGAAAATTAGATAATAATATTTTAATGAACTTTATGTGTAAAAATTCCAATACATGATGCCATAACATGATCTGATATTAAACAGGAATTTAATAACAGGAATGTTATGCGCTGCTGGGTTCTGGACTGAAGGGTGTGGAAAGGGAGACATACTAATCCGAGGCGTACGAACTTAATCCCCAGGCGTAGCAAGAGCAACACATCTTTGGCTAACTTAAGTAAGGTAAGGTAAGGTAAGGTTGGTAAGAATGATTTTATTGGCAGCGACAACTTACCTTGCTCGTTTGCTTTTGCCATATAATAAAAAACGGCATTTCAATAGCATCTCGTACCAATAAACAAATCGTAATAAATCAATACACAGACAGACGCTACATCAGTAAGGGGCGCCCAAACAATTAATTCCTCAAAATTTAAGACGTCCCATCCGGCAAAAGTTGGGTCGTTATACAGTTGTTACAAATGTGAAATTCCTAAAGCGGCAAATATTTGATCAAACTGAGCATCCGGTAAGGTGTGCCAATTGGCTCAATTTGATGCCGTCACTTTCGCAGGCGCGCCCCACAGAAAGATTGTTGTGATTATTATAATATTGTGATTGTGGAAAAACGCCTATCCGAATTGCGGAAAATTCTTTTGACAAACTGGTTTAATTAATACATCTTTAAACGTAGCTGGAGCGACGAATTTTTTATATTTAGGTATTAATTTATGGGTTAGTTACGAGTTTTTTCCGCAGTTCGCTTTCCTGGGTATACAAATTAAAAATGACCACATGTTAATCTAGATCATAAACTATCTTTGTGCTAAATTTCAAATACATACAAGCAGTAGTTCTTGAATGAAATAGTAACAAAAACATATATGTACATACTCATAAACTTACGCATTTATAATGTTAGTAAGATATTAGTAACATTAAAATAACTCATAACACTTTATAATGTACGCTAGGATCCCGTAGTGAGGGTGACAGCGGACAAAAGCAAGCACATAAATTAAACTACATAACGTCAAACTAAATCTAAATCTGATTGCCAGAGAACCGAGTCTGGAACACTCTACATAGCAGAACAGTTATATAAATTTAAGATATTATATAATTTTTGAAGGTGGTAAAACTCTGGTTCGACCGGAAGCACCACCGCTACGCCTATTCCTACTTAATAACATTAGTGATTGGCGCTGCTGTGCCATGACCTGAAGGGTGTAGTAAAGGAAACACACTTATCCGAAGCTTTCCATCTCAGGCCTTAGAGGTAGCAACGCTGTGGCCAACCTCAGCTTAGACGCAGATGTTATTTGGTTGAGAACAGATGTCCATAGGCGACAGTAGCCAATTACCACCTGGCAGACTGCGTGCATCGTTTGCTACTTCCATATAAAAATCTTGATCTTTGAAGTTTTATTTTTTAAACATCAAAAAGTACGTAAATTATTCAGATTTGTTACATCGCTTTAAAGTAACGTATAACAGCTATTAAAATAAAAAAAAAAAAACATAATTTTGTTGGCAAACAAAGCTGAAAATACAAACAAATTGGAATAATAGATATCGGGCGGTAAATCCGCGTCCCTCGGGCGCATCCATCACGCGTCTTAATTGAGTAATGGCTGTGTGGCGTCCTGATTGATCGCCATCGCTAAAGATGATGTATTGCGATGCACGCAGCATCACTAGGTTTGGAAATCGTAGATGAGCAGGGGTATTGGCCATTGGCTTTAAGCAGTAGCTTCCATTAGATCTATTATGCGACGACCCGCATGGCCGAGTCACCATACCGATCTGACGCGCAGTGAGTCCCGGGTTCGATTCCCGGCCAGACAGAAATATGAATGATGAGTTTAGATTTCTGGGTCTGGGTGTTTGTGTGTTCATGGCACCCACGACACAGGAGAAAATCCTAGTGTGGGGCTATGAGTGTAGAAAGCGTGTTTTTTTTCCAAGAAAAACTAACTGTAGATAATTTTAAAGTTTTTGTACCATATTAAAAAGCGCATCAAGTCATAAAACAATAGTATAGTTTAAATTATAATTAGATTATTTTTTGTTAATACGTAAGTAAGTGTCTTGTTAGTTTGCATAATGCCATCTTGCATGTTTTCTGTTTAACCTAAAGGTTGACTGGTAGATAATGCTTCTAGCATTAAGTCCGTCTTTTGTACCAACATTGTACGTATATTTAAAACGTTTTAAATAAAAAAATAAATAAAGTAGTACCTAATTCCAGTAGTCAATTCATTGCAATTTCGGGTCATTTAATGAAATGTCCGAGTTTAGTATTTCGACAGTTCCGACTGATCTTTATCTTCAGGATTTATTTGTTTTAGTAGCATACATAACGTGATAATTGTAGATAAACAAATCGTGTTATGAATTTTAATGCTACTTGCCCTAGTATCCGTAATCTTAAGTTAAATATTTATTTATAAAGTAAAGTTGAAAATTTTAAAGCTGTTAAAAAATATTCGTTCACTGGAACTGTAAGTTGATACTTTTGTTACGAAAACTTTTAATCCTAAAATATCCAAGGAAACTTTCAGAGGTTCATTATACTTTTAATAACGGTTGTACTGAAATAAAATGCTTGTATAATGCTTGCTATAAATAATTTATTTCATAATACTGATCGGACTGGTGCATGGGAGTATCAACGGCGGAGGTAGTACGCGGAGTACGGTGAAGCGTAGGGGTAAGCGGAGTACGCGGCAGCGACGGGCGCGGTGTAAGCAGAGTACGCGTAAGGCGCTGCGTAAGCCGCTACGGGCGCGGTGTAAGCTGCGGCGACCGGCGAGTAAGTCAGCACCTGGGGCTTAGCGGCGGCGAGGGCCAGGAAGCAGGCGAAGATGAACTGAAAATGATCAACACTTATATTTTAATACTGAAAATAGAAATAAAAAATATTAGTTCTGTAATATCCTTTTGCTTAAGGCAAAAATTATTTTAAAGAAAATTATTATAATATGTGTTTGAGTCCGGGCAATTTATTCACACTTTTTAGATGTCTTCACTAGAATATGTTCTAAATGTAATGTTAACAATTAATGTAAAATTTTTACACTCCAGTCATATGGATTAAAAACAAATCCTTTATTTATATTATAACAGTAACAAATTAACCCAAAAAGGATTAGAATCTTATCTGAAGTCGAGCACGGATGTATTACTAGACTATTACGCCCAAAAACTAAGTTAGAATGCTCATTGTGATTATGTTTCCCTTTTACACCACATCACGCACATCACATCACACCATTGAAACTAAAATTCAGTGATACTAAAAATACTGTTTTTGTTAGGCAAAAATACAGGTAACTGTGATGGACAGAGTGGATGTTACAAAGAGTTTATAATGACATACCTGTCCTCTTTTACAATTTTACAGTCAATTGTAATATCTGCTTCGAATAATCTTGATCAAGACAAACTTGAAATTATAATATTATCAAGCTTGTTTTTGATGATAAATTGAAGGACTAAAGGATTACCAAAAGGATTCTAGCAATAATACAAATTAACGTTATAATTATATTGATTAACAATAGAAAAATATTTCACTATACACATACGAATCATCAACAAAACAAAATTTTCGTAAGACTTACCAGCTTGAACATGTTGATGTGGTTGTTTTGGAGTAAAAGGAAAAATTTGATACAACAGTAGTTGTCAATGTGATGCCTTGTACTGATTGCTCCGTCGTTATATACGTTGTTGGCTATGAAGAAATAACCTTGCGACGCATGCTCTGAATACTGAGATGGACGACTTGAACTCGTCGCCCATAAAAGTGTCAATCAGCGAGGGATTAAAAGCAGCGATAGCTTAGTGGTTTAACTCGGCCTCTTAGGCGGGTCAGTGGTTCGACTCATAAACGCAGCAAATTTTTCAAAATTATGCGGATGTTGGAAATTATTATGAAGAAATTAAAAATATTTTTTAAAAAGGTCTTAAAGATGTGAGGCCAGCGCTGTGCACTATGGACTAAACCTCTAACGAAGACCCGTGGTCCAGTAACGAGTTGACGACGAGGCCTCAGACTCGCCAATTTTAAATATTTGAAATTACATTTTTTTCTGTTTGAAGCTTTTGAGACAGTAGGTAGCTTGTATTGATAACTAGCTTTCCTGTCTCATCTCCACTAAAAGCCGAATGTTCAGAACTCCTTTCTTATTGCCTGCATGTGGTTGTACAACCATATTCTTGCACATTATTATTATGCTTACATTCTTCTGTTTAAATATTGCATGTATCAATCAGTTTGTGTTTCATAAAAAATACAAGTATGAAAAAATATCGGTGGTACATTTTGGTGACGTATTGCATAACCTAATTAAAATATTAGGTATTTGTTAAAATTAAACGTGTTATGTATAAAAATATATATTATTTTCTCTGGAGAACATTCTTGAAATAAAAACGGATGCAACTAACAAGTTGTTTATTCAATTAGCAGTTCCACGTCATCATCTCAATAATTATGATTTTCTTGGATTGAACGGATGTATTAAATATACCTCACGTGAAAGGATGTCTTGATGAAAATAGCTATGAAGGGCATTACAGTTCATGAACATTTAATATTGACGTCACATAAGGCGAAATCGCCAGTTTTTTTTGTCAGTTTACTTTCATATGAGACGACCATTTTAGTCCTATGGGGCACTTATACCATTTGCCATCATGAGGACTGCACGCTCGCTCGTTACCACTATTATACTACATTAGTAAGTCTATACAGATAAGCGTTTTAGGGTTCCTTGCTCGAAAGATGAAAACGGGACCCTATTACTAAGCCTCCGTTATCTGTTTGTTACAGAACTAGATCTCTTGGACCGTAATAAATAGACTCTTCATTTTTTTATAATGCACGTACTTTACAACAGCTAAGATGACAACTTAAATACCATAGTAGAGTCGACTCGTACTAGGCCAATTATCGCTACTAATGTTATAAATGTGAATGTAAGTTTGTGGCGCTTTCGTGCCAAAATTACTGAACCAATTATCAAGAAACTTTGCACACATATTCTTAGAGATATTAGAAAAAAACGTAGGATAATTTTATTAAAATATATATTTTAAAAAAATATTTCGGAAAACACGATTTTTTGTCAAAAGTTTTGAAAATCTAACATCTTCAAACCCTTCAAAGTAAAATCTTAATACCTATGCCTTCAGATTTGTTTACTGTTTAACTGTAGGTACAGTGTAGCTGTTTCGAATTATAAACAATACTTAACTATTTAAATTTTAGAGATTAGGTTAAGTTAGGTTAGGTTAGAAGTTTATTGTTTTAGTCAAAGCGAACGAAGCTGCGGGCAAAAGCTAGTTTTATGAAAAGAAACAGCAAAGGAGTATGTCGTCTGATTTTAAGTTTTACCTGGGCTTAGCCAAAAATTATTTGCTTCCTTAGGAATAATTTGTCTCGGGTAAATATTTCTTTCTTATCACACCCGTGAGAGTATATACAAAATTTTATGGCAGCAATAGGTGTGTCGGTGGTGCATGCGCAAGCGAAATATAAAGTGTTTTCTACCTTTAAAAACTTTTATAATATAGTATTAAAATATATTAATATTGTATCGCGAAAGGAAATTTAATTTCCAAGTAAAGAAAATAAGTAATTTCATTATCACTTAATATAAATTCGTCATGTTCAGACCGTGAATGTGATTAAATAAGTACTTTGCGTGATGTTAATCACTACTATGTGGTTATTAAAACGGTGTAGATTAAAGAGGCGAACAGTCTTATTTCAGACGACACCAGAAGAGGCGATATTTTTTGTACACAAAAACCGAAATGTTAATAAAAGTACGTATTGTTTTATTGACCACGTCAGAAGGCTATTTTTATCGAGCGTATGTATGTTTGTATGGGTGTATGTTAGTTTATTTGGCTCTACATCCCAATATATCTATTACGCGCGATGTAGGAAGTGTTTATGTACAACCTTATTGCTGAGGCTTTGCTCGCTCCGTTTACGTTTACTATTATTGTGGGTATGTGTTAATCCAAGTTATAAACTATTTTTTATATCAAATTTGACCAAAAACTGACCTGTAGTTTTGCATAAAACAGTAACAAATATACATACATCCTCACATGCATTAGCTTTTAAAATATTAGTAAGATTATAATCAAATTCAAACAAAGAATATTCATACTTTATTTATTATCATGAGGGATATCCAGATTTAGGTTAATAAGGGTAGGGTATCCTAAATCTGTCTAATAGATGGCGCTAATGTCGACTTTGTTGAGGCTTGACCTCTGTTTAAGGCCGCTAGGCTTAAAAAAACAGTTAGATGTTCACGGTCTACTTTTATTACACAAGCTATCTTGCTGTTTTATGCTTGCACTTAAAAAATTGTAATAAATAAATTTGACACAAGTTTGACGAAAATTTTGTACCTACAACATTTTTCTTGAAGCAGGTTTAGAGTTACCTGTGTCTGTAAATTCGTAAACTTTTGATGGTGTACAAAGATTATAATAAAATTAAGACAAAATATTGACTTAATCAAAATTGTATCTATTGATATACATACTTCATTTGATATTTTATAGAAATTTCTATAAATAATTTATTACCTACCCTTAAGCTGGTTTTGGCAAATACATATATGCGATGAGCAGACTGCTCGTGTCTACTGTTTTTATTTTATGTATGAATTAATATTATTTTCAGTGGTTCCTGATTAGTTTCTTCTGGGTATTCACTGTAGTAGCTGGCTTTAGTAGCCAACATGTCCAGATTATACGAGTACGCCCAGTCATCATCCACAAAAAGTCATCGATAATGAAGCCAACCAAAACTCGATTTTTATAAGAAAAAGTATCATACTGTAAATGGTTGAATAAAGGTTTAAATAAATGCTGTTTTTGTATTTCTTACAAGTACGGTTGTCGGTTCGATTCCCCGTTATGTAACATATATTTGATGAATTTATATTCTTATTCTGTGTATCTTGGCATCCATTAATCAGAATGTCTTTGTATGAGGTATATTAAGAGAACTTATATTAAGAGAACTGAAGTGATATTTTTTTAGAATAGTTGTGGTATGAAAGGCGTCATAACGAGAGCGTCTTACGAAAGCAGTCGTTGACTTTACAACTAAATAAATCTATATCGCTTTCTGAATCACGCTAACGATTTTACCTCGATAATCTATAAGACAACAAGTTTGGCATACGCTAAATAACGATTATCAAGTTTCCCTTTTGCCATGTGTAAATGGCATAACCATTTATGTTTTCTTTTCATTATAATCATTTCTGAAAAGTGGAAATGAATCGTCCGACCAGGATGATGCTACCGCCTTATTTTATTTTTATTCATTTATTTATAACAAAACTTAACACTAACATTACAGGATTTCACAGAATTCGTTAGTGTATATAAATAATTTAACATTACACATTATTATTATCTATTCAATGGTTATTGTATAAGAATTACAATTAATACAAATGAATTATAATAAAAATAATACTACTAATAATAATAACTATAAATTATTTTTAAACATTTTAATGAAATAATACGATATTGTACTATATTTGTGCGTGACCGAGTTCTTGTGTTCTTAAGAGAAAAATTAATTCCAGTTGACTTCCAAATGAGGCGACCATCTTAATCATCAGGAGTTATAGTTTGCGACCGGTTTCCAAGCAGAACTTCTGTTCTGGGGTTAGGTACATTTGTCTGTGGCAATGAAAACTCATGCGTGTCCTTAGGACGACATTATTGCGTTTTGTTTTATTAATATAAAGAAGCAAACGAGCAAGCAGACCACCTGATGGTAAGTGGTTACTGCCGCCCATGGACATTTGTACGCAACCTCATATAGAACAGGGGTTTTATATGAAGTCGATCACAGATGCGTTGCTACTCCCGAGGACTGAGATGAGAAAGTGAGCCGGCAACCACACGCGTTTTCTCAAAACGAAAATTGTTAACGTTTTCTTTCATACATTGCAATGTTTTCTTTATTAGATTGAAGTAGCAAACGAGCATGCACTCCACCTAATGGTAAGTGATTCATATAGATCAGGGGTTCTATCTGAAGTCAATCACAGTTGCGTGCTCCTCCCGATGACTGAGATGGTCGCCTCATATATAAATTAATCGGCAATCTCACCCTTCCAAAGAAACGCAAGAGCTGCTTCACGTTTTAAATTGGTATAGTGGTATCTCACCGATCGATCTACACTGCTTTTACCAACTTTAAATATTCATTGCATCTTTACGTTTTCGTTTCCAGCCATATCTTGTAATGTACTTTGCAATGATGATAACTCGGAACCAATGATTTTTTGAAAAACGCAATAAAACATAAACATAAACACTTTCTACACTCATAGCCCCACATTAGAATTTTCTTCTGTGTCGTGGATGCCATGGACATACAAAGACCAATACACACACACCCAGACCCAGAACAGACATCTAAACTCATCATTCACATTTCTGTCTGGCCGGGGATCGAACCCGGGACCCATTGCGTGTCAGACCGGTATGATGACCGTTCCGCCATGCGGGTCGTCAATAATACCGT
>DWNE01003011.1:0-17546 GCA_018249875.1 Cecropterus toxeus | reverse complement strand
GTAGATCCAAAGATTAGCCCCGACAAACTTACAAACTTACAAACTTTACCTCTTTATAATATTAGTATAGATTTATTACTGCTCAAGGTTTATTTTGCTGCTCTTCTTTTTATATAACAATAGTAACTACTGGATTCAGTAGCTTTCTAGCTGTTTGGGAGAGAATTGCAGTATACTGTGTCACTCATTTCCAGTTCATACATAAAAAATCGCGTGTCTGTACATCGCTTATAAAATGAAATAAAATAGTTTGCACACAAGAACTGATTCACGCTAGAAATACACGCGGCGGTGTTCCCCTCCCACTCCCCGTCAGATATTGCTTATTTTTTAAATTGTATCAAACTAAAACTACTGAATTTAATTTAAAGAATTTAGATTTAAAATAATATATAACATATAACAATTAATATAATGTATCTTGATTTGAATATTCACTTTTTATATTTATTTATCTACCTATATTATATTTATCAAAAATAACAATAACTGTATCTTCTTTGTACACGTCTTACATATTAGTACATTTAACAATATGTGTACTAATTTATGATTTCATAGCGATTAACATTGTTATCGTTTATCGATTTTAGTACGGTAGTTACCTAAAGCGCAGGCTAAGTTTCCTTTTAGTAGTGCCACTATTAGTATTTTTATTTCCAACCTTTAGTTGGGAGTGGGCATTTGTTTTTATTTGTAAACAGACCGTGTAGTAAAGTTTTAAGACTATGCATTTCTTATATTAGGAGATGAAACTTTTACACTTAATTTCATAAGTTTTGTATTTTATAAAATTTATTAATTTTAAACTAGGCCACTTTTGTAAGATAATACAAAGTAACGCAATTTCAAGTCAATTCGGCGTCCTGCTAAGTCTAGAAAAATATCTATTTTGGATGACTTAAATGTAATTGTCAATGTTGCCACAATAATAAAATTAATGATTTTCAAAGATGTTATTAAATTGAAATTTTACGTAAAACTATAAATAGGTGCTTGATGTAGTTTTAGAGTATGGGGTAAGAATCATAACGTTCCAATTTAGACCTTAGCGTGTCTATAGGTAACTCTAATATGAATCTAATCCTGTGAGATAAAGTGTTTTTATTTTTGTTTCCTACATGAATTTTATAAAGCAACTTTTTATTTATGTTCGTACAAGTAATATGCATAAAAGACAAGAATTAAATATAAAATATAGTACCTCGCACTAAGTGGAGCTAACACCTCAGCCTGCTTAGTTATGTTTGATACTTAATAGTTCCGAAAATGTGTAACAGATGGCGCTAAAATAAATAAAGGCAAGCATCGCCATGCCAACAATCAGGTTTTCCCCCGTTTATTGATATTTACATCAAAATATATAATCCAACAAAAGGTTTATTATCATCATACATATTGATGGTTTACCGTGGAGTATGCCTACATTGTGAACCACAAGTGTGTGCACAATATTTGAAGCAAAGCGAAGCACAGCTGACGTCTGATATTTTGGAACTGCATAACATTTCATGCGTAGAGCACTGTCCGTTTCATCCTCTCGATAACGAATGTACTATATACTAAATATCGTAGTAACGTACATTTGTAACCCTTTAAATGTAATTTTCCCTGGAACAGAATACAGTAAATATATAGTAAAACTGCTATTGTCTTAGTGCTGGGCATGGGTCTCTGCTCAGAATGAGAGAGTTTTAGACCAAAATCCACTGCGCTGGCTCAATGCGACTTAGTAGACGTTACCCGCCTTTAACGACTTTTTTAGAAAATTTTCAGATGTGAAAGTTTTCCCACGATTATTATATACACAGGAAAGCATTGATACAAATATATGTATGATTAAAACAGGCCATCGATTTAAAGGCAAAGTTTCAACAACTAATCATAGCAGTAATATCAACTGTTATGAGTTTAATGTGTTAATACACCTGTAAATTATATTAAAATATATATTATTTGTTAAAGGTGATAGAAAGTGTAAACATAGTGTGTGTATATAATGATCTTTACAATAAGAATATTTACTAAATATATCAATTATGTCGATAAGATTATGTTGTTAATATTTATCAAAAATCTGTCCTAATAAGGTCCACGTATTTCCACATAGAAAGAATGATGGTAACAAAATACTTTCGCCAAATGGCGGAAATAATCCAATGACAAAATAATGTCTAAAATATGCAAAATACAAAAATATAAAATGAAGGTTTTAAACATTCCTGCAACCACCGAACATAATCTCTCCAGAATGTTTCTTGAAAATTCAACTGAAAGGACTAAGAGCCTCGGAATTTTACTTACATTTATTGAAACGTTCGACCGAAGTAGGTTCCAATGTAATAGAAAAAGATAGATAGATAGCATCAGTTCTATCTATGTCGAGAACGTTTGCTTCTCCTTTGTTGATTTTTCGATATTGTGAGTTCAAAACTTACGTTGTATATGATTCTTGAGAATATTGATCTATAAGAAATGAAATGTCTATTTACTTATCAGTCGAGATAAACAGAACTTACTTTTATACTGAGCATTTGAGCATTAAGGAAAGATCTATTTATCTTTTTGAAAGCGCTGCAGTTACGTATTTATTTACGATATAGTTTCCACAAATAAATAACATAATTGAAATTATATTTTACACCGAATTGCGAATTTAGTACTAGCTTTACTTGCTGTATATCTGTTTGTTTAATGTCTTGTAATCTTAATCAACTAAACACAAAAGATTAATGACTCAATGATAGTGCTGAGTCTTCTAGGTTCCTTTTAATACATTACAAAAAACAAAGATATCTGATCTTTCCATTTTTAAACTAAAATTTATAACTTCATTAATTATTTATTTGTGCCGACTTCGGTATGTAAGAAACCAACATATATTTAAATATTTATTTTGCTGTTTGTTGACATTTAAGTCGGTTTCTACTTTTTGTTATTTTTTTTCAAATAAAATAGCAAAGAAGCACGCAGTCCACCTGTTAAGTTTCATTACAACCCCTATTTTTTTTCTTTATATTGAACCTTAAAATGTATGTGACTTCCTTATTGGCTTTTATTGTGGAACGATTTCTTCGCTATAGAATAGGTAAATTGCACCGCGTTTTATGTTTTTGTCACGCGTCATTGACTTGACGCCCATTTGCCTAAGGGAAACCATGCAAAATATTTCACATACATATATGGATGCGTCATAAATTATTTCCGAAGGACACGTAAGGGCAAGAGATTGGTGAAGCGTCAAACTGGAATAATTTTGCTAAGAATAGTGACGTGCCCGGGTAACTCTTTGATGTGAAAGGGCTTTCAGGTCCCGGGCAACGAGGTGATATTCTGATACGTGTGGTGTATACAGAGTTTATGGCCCGTTTCGGGGATTATGCGTGGGGATTGCGAACGTAATAAGAATAACACCGGTCCCAGAGTGTCACCTTGTGGTAGGCTTTTTAAATTCTGGAAATTAAATTCTGTCACTACCGAAATTAAGAACTAAATATATTAGCAAAAGAAAATTGTTATATTTATTGAACACCTAAACAAACAAGTATTGTTTTCTGAGAATTTTTAAAAAATATATTACTTCGTTATTAGATAGTAAATATTTCAAGGAATCTAAGATATTTTAATTAATGTTTCTTCTGTGTAGCCAAATAAGATTACTTTTACCGAATACCATACAAATACAACAAAGAAATTGTTTGATAATTTTCCCTTTGTAATTTCTCTTCATTTATCCCCATTGTTTTCATAATACAACCTGCATGCGCTCACCATCTGGCATATTCGTAGAATTCCGGAAAATGGATTTGATGGGTCCATTGTCAGCCGCGAATTCTCTGCTCCTCATAATATTTTTTATTTGAATATGTCCTGTGCATGGATTATGGCTTTGTTCATTCGGGAATAAAATTAATTTAGAGACCTTAATTCTATTTCGGAATTACTACAGATGTTTACAGGTAACTATTAATCCATACCATGAGTGACATTGTCCAGTCCCAAACAATAATAGTTTAGGTCGTCCATCATCGCAATTTACATTGCAAGGTATAGACAAAAACAAATACATGAACATGCAATCTAAATTGCAATGTAATTTGTGGAAATGTAAAAAATTCGCATAATAGACACAGGATTTCTAGATAATTAATTCCTTCTTCAATATTAAAATAATTGTAACGTTCAAAAGACATACTTAGCAGCACATTATAAATACCTACTAAGTAAGATTGTTAGAATAGGATCAAAATAATAATACATATGGCAGTAGAGAGCGGTCTATGATAGCGATTCGTAAGTGGTGGTCCGCGGATCTTGGGCTTCCGACGAAGGGTTACAAGAGATCCACGTTCTATCGGAGATTTAAATAAAACCGTCGTGTAAGACCCATAAATGCTATAAAAAAATTAATTGTTTGCTTTAAATTGTAACATTTTTTTCATTATCTTTCCATTTATAATTTGTTCATTCTTCGAATTGTAAAAAATATTCAAATTACAAGGTTAACTTTAGTAATCGAAATAGCTAGTTCCCTCAAAAAAGTGTGAAAATTAGGGTTCCATGTCCAAATATATTTGAGAACTGGCCTATGGTATAATTCCGTCCTTTTCAATTTAATTTAATTCATTCGCGCAACCAAAACATCGTTAGGTCTACCACATTTTCATTATCTGTGTATGGTATTTTATATTCTATCCGTGTTTCGGCGGCATTTTCATTCTGAAATTCACTGTACGTAATCTAATTTGAATTTTAGATGTATCTGCAAATGATGTCATTACAACGTACACGGTTTCACTGAATTCATTGTTTACGGTAAGCCTGCTGGAGTTAATATCGTTTCAATTGTCTAATTTTTTCGATATAGGTAGTATTTATAAATCATTTTGTGTGTTAATTTTACATAGTATTGGTGAACCTGGATCGACCAGCCATGGATGATGAAACGTTGTTTTAGGGGATCTAAATAAAAACAATAGAAAATTGATTCACTTTCCTATGAGGCAACTATCTTAGACCTCGGGAGTAGTTTCTCTATATAAAGTTGCATACAAATGTCCGTGGGCGGAAGTCACCAATTACCAACAGGTGAACTGGACATGTTACTACCTAAGTAATCCGCTGATATATATGAGTTTTTCTTACAGTGTCGCTGAGGGCTTCACATACATACATGAAATCAGAGGACATGGGAAACCAGCATTACATATAAACATTACATTTCAGACCTCCAGTAACACAGAACATTGTTAAGCTATACAGTTTTTTAATCAATACAGTTCGGAAAAATGTAATCTTCCGACGTAACTAAATAATTATCATTGTAAAGTACCGCTTGAAAGTAAAATCAACGTTTGAGTTTCAACTTCATTCCAAATACAAAACCATACATGAGCAGCTAATGCGTTATTATTCCTAATTTTCCTATGAATTATTTCCGAAACCATTCAAATACTGAACTTCAATTTCCCGCAAATAATTCCGATGAAGCATTAGTTATTTGCAAATTCAGCTCATTATCGTGAATGCTCGTACATAACTTAAAAGGCCCAAAATCTATTGATATACATTCAAAAGGGTATTTCTAATATTAAAATGTTTTCCATTTGTAAGCTTTCATATTCATACGTTGCATAGAAGTCGTCATATTAAAATTTGATTTCTTAAATCCACACATAATAATATTATAAAATGTATTGTAAAAGCTTCGCTTGTTTGAATATCATACTAGCTGAAGTACCCGTTCTTCGCTACGTGAAAAAACATAGGTAATACTCAGTAACCGCTGGAAGGACACGAAAAGGAATAAGGACCTTCTGGTTAGAACATTAAATGTCAATCTTATATGCCATCAAAAGTAAGCTTTTTTTATTAAACATGGAAGTATGAAAGTCTGAATCGAAAGGGTGTAGTGACGCCAAAATAGTCGCTATCTTTAAATAGCGTAAAAAAACGAGATTAAAAGTATCATTTGAACTGATCAGTTAAATAAGTTACGTCCTTGCAAAATTTCATGTAAATCGGACCAAAAAACGGTAGCCAAATGTCAAATATCGGAACCCTTATAGAAACGTCATGTCTGTCCGTCTGTCTGTATGTCACACCTATTTTAATCGGAAACTACTAAGACTATAGAATTGAAACTTGGTAGGTAAGTGTATTCTGTAAACCGCTTTCCGAATTTAGTACAAAAAAAAAACTAAATTTAAGGGGGGCACCGCATACATGGAAATGAAACTCTTTTTTTCATCTTACATACACGTGTGGGGTATCTATAGAAAGGTCTTTAAAAATAACATAGAGGTTTCTAAAATCATTTTTTCTAAAAGTCGAGTTTTTGGAGAGATAATCCCTTTCAAAGCGGTAAAATGAGTTTCCCCCGCCCCCCTCTAACTTTTAAACTAAGAGTGTTAAAAATCTGTATAGAACACATTTTGCAGATGTTAAGAAAAATTTTCCAAGAAAATTGGTTCGAACAAGATATGGTTGACAGTTTTTGAGATATAGCACTTTTTAAAAAACCGAATAACATAACTTTATAATTCGTACATTGTTAGTATGGAAAACAAACTTATGTTGGTAGTTGCAAAACTGTTCACCTTTATTTATGCAACCGAGCTATATTTTCTCTTCAAGATTTGTGAATGACAATGCTACGGAACCCTTCGCCTGCGAGTCCGACTCGCATTTGGCAGATTGCAGATTGATTATATATAAGTACAGTATGGTTATACAGATAACGATATTTGTAAAATAAAATACGGTTAATATCTTATATTTACGTTTTCCTGTGGCAAAATATATAATCGTAGTTCCTTATTTTAATTTCGCAGCTATAAATCAGTTAATACTTAGTTCCAAACATATATAAGGGTTGCGTCCAAACCAAGTAATTTACATTCAAAACAAGCGGGCACGTGCAAAAGCGGATAAAAATTCGCTTTTACGGACCGCTATAAATCACTTCAAGATGGATGCTTCGAACGGCGTGGAAGCATCCAGAGAATCGTTAGCAATTTGTTTAATTAATGCTCAAAGGCGGCTAATAAATTACGGTACATAACTGGAGCGATTCAGAATTGCAAAAATAGTCACTTGCTTCATTAAAATATAATGTTTACCATATTTACAATTAATTATAATGTAATAAAAGAAAAATGATTTACAAAATGTACATATTATATACAAAAAAGAAAGACAAAAATATAAGAACAAAAACACTACCATAACAAATGATTAGCGTCGCTGTCTCTGGGTAAGATCACTTGCTTCGAAATATTGTGGGGAATTAACTAGCTTGATTTTCATTTCATGAAATCTTCCTTTGAACGTTTGCATTCGCTTCTTGTTTGTCCACACTAAAGAGCTTTTCCCTATTTTCTGCATAAAAACTGGCCTAATGACACCGTTTAAAATCATCTTCAGTCCTGTGGGAAAATTTGAAAAAATGTTTCTTTTTTGTGGATTTTTCAAGAACTATGAATCTGGTTTCAGTTTTTTTAAATGATTGAAGTAGCAAACGAGCACGCAGTCTACCTGATGGTAAGTGGCGATTGCCGCCCATTGACATCTGTAACCAACATCATACAAAACAGGGGTTCAATTTAAAGTAAATTACAGATGCGTTGCTAGTCTCGAGGACTAAGTTGATCGCCTTATATGAAAGTGAGCTGGCAACCACACCCTTTCATGGAAAGGCTGTAACTACTTCACGCTAGAAATAGGTGTGACGATGGTACCTCGCCGGTCAAACTACACTGGTTGCACCACCTGGTTGATTGGCACATATGAGTATAATGTGAGTAAAATCTGGGTAAATAGGAAACATTTTTTAGTTTAACACACGCTTTGTAAATGTATTCTGGTGCGATAGGTCTTTTACTTCTACCTCTCAGTTACACATAAGGCATTTCAGCTTAGACTTCAACGTTAAAACATGTAGTCTAGGTTGACTAGATGTTTTACCGTCGAAGATACAACTACAATTGCATTTAGACCACATGTTTTTTCTTACATGCTCTTTTGTTACTTACAAAAATAAAACATAAATGTGTGTGCTGTTCACACTCAGCCAAAGTGAAACTTAATAAAATAATAAATAAAAAAAAATAAAATATATTATTTGACATATATTATTTACCTACCAAACTTGAGCGTTTATACAAGCTACAAGGTAAAATCGTTAGCGTGATTCAGAAAGGCGTACAGCGCCATCTAGTCGTAGCGCCGACAACTGCTTTCGTAAGGCATTCTCATTTCATCAGGTTTCAAAACACAACGATTATAAAGAAGTTTCACTTCAAAAATAAACAAGTAAAAATATAAACACATAAATAAACAAGTCAGTTTACCCCTATAAAGAAAAGCTGTAAAAATATTCAGTGCACTAAAACGTGTTAAAAGGGAAGTATTCCATTTTCGCTGCATAAGATTGCATCATTTAAAAGATTCAGCTGAAGAGTATGCAAATCCTTGAGTTTAGTGATTTAATCCAGTGTCAGCAAGTAGCGAAGTGAGCTAAGCGAGTAAATGAAAATGGTTTAATTTTTGGACTTGTGGTGATAAATAATATATGTAAGAGAAATATATTATAATTAATGATAAACAACTTAAACATCACTACTACCCTGGGTTGTAGAAGACAAATATCGCAAATAACTTGTAACTTTTAGTGTTTATTTAATTTAAATTTAGATACAATTTTGTGAAACTGAACACCTTTTTAATATTTATGTGTCGAATTAAAAAATAAAAATTATAATTAACAATATATTGGTTTCCTCCGTAGTTTTGGATAAACGCTTGCATTGGATACAGTTTATGCCGAAACCAGATTATTTTATAATATGTCACAAAATGGTGTGGTACGTACCTTAAAATGATATTTTGTCTACCAATATAACTTCTTCATTTTTAGGATACTTCTAGAGTAGATAACTATCTAAGACCTCCAAAAACTTGTCAAGAGATGGCGCGACTGCATTCTCAATCACGCTGCCGAAGTTTTCTCAACGTCTTGTATATGCACAAGTTCCGAACAGAACGTGGCTGCTCTTCAGGCATGATTAACTCGCCTGATTGGAGATCTCATTTTGCTAAAATTAAATATTTTATTATAATTATATATTTTTTATTTTATTAATATGAAATAGCAAACGAGCAAGAAGCCCACCTGATGGTAAGTGGTTACTGCCGCCCATGGATATCTGTAACCACTTAGCAATCTATATGAAGTCGACCACAGATGCGTTGCCACTCCCGAGGACTGAGATAGTCGCCTCATATAAAAGTAAGTCGGCAACCACACCCTTCCACCGAAACGCAAAAACTGCTTCACGCTAGAAATAGGTGAGGCGGTGGTACTTCCCCGGCTAACTACATTGGTTCTACCACCTGGCAGCAATAAAAATATTATCGCGAATCGCTTGCAATGTGACACAAGCCCTTGAAAGATCTGCTGCTTAGTAGTACATTTGCATAAGTGCTATAACATTAATTATTCTGTTCATAGTTAAACATGTTAATTCCCGAGGGTTAACCGTGTAGCCGTTCAAACACGGGCAGTAAACAAAGTTTATGGAAATTGTCTAATGCCTTTATTTCATTAGTTTCCGGTGATTTCTAACTTTTGAGTCTAGACAAGTATATTAGCTTGGTCATATGGATTTGTATTTCTTAGTAGAGGTTCAAATGCAGGATTCGTGTGTTTAATTATGTGTAGATAAAGAATGATATTTTATTATTAGAAATTTCATATTATAATTTTAAGCAAGCCAGTAAGTAATAAGTAAATAGCACATTGTCATGTAAAAATATGCACTGAAATTTCCGCGTAATGCGATATTTCATCAGTGAATATTTTATTTATATTATACAGGTCATTAGGGATTTAATATTGAAAATTGAAATAAGCAAATATACGAATATGAAGATCTTAGAATGACTGTTTGTTCTTGTTCTAAAACAAATCTTATCATCGATTTTCAAAGCTGTTGAATTATTTAAAATAACTATTAATGCTGAAACCATTGTAAATAACATTATTTTAATAACAAATTGAAAGCGACCAAAAATTAATCAACTCGAAACGACCACAAAGGGGGAGTCATCGAATCGCATTTTACGTCCAACCGCTATAAATTTAAGGCTATAACGCCAGATATAAGCGACACTCGATCGTATAATTGATAGCTCACGGCCGTTTAGTAGTACCCTTAGGTAAAGAGTACCTGCCCTTTACTGCCCTAGAGATATATGTATAGTCTAATGTAAAAAATGAGGTTGCAATATTCACAATGGATCAATAGGAAGTACAGCTACACAATAATTACGAAGTTTAAACGAAAGGAAATCTTAAATTAACCAAAGACAGGATTTTATCTATTGAAGAGCTACAATGTTTCAGAAAATAGACAACAGATAAGAAGAAAAATTATGCGTATTCAATTTAACAATATGAACACTATTTTATAAACAAAAAATAAGAAAAAAATGGATCTCATATAATTGTGACTGCATGTTTCCTCCTAAGCCCAGCTGATCACAGCCCTATATCTATTAAAACATGTAGATTCGCAATGGGAGCTGCAAAACTAATATAAAATTCCGTTACTGCATTGAAAAACCAATTTACTATCTATCACTACGAGTCTTCGAACCAATTTGTAATGCCCAATTCGAATGGCCAAAATTAATCAACTCGAAAGGATCACAAAGGGAGAGATGTCGAATCGCATTTTACGTCCAACCGCTATAAATTTAAGTCTCCATAACGCCAGATATAAGCGACACTCGATCGTATAATTGATAGCTCACAGCCGTTTAACGCCCTAAGTGAAGTGTCTGTCCTTTACGTTCTTATGTCAGCTCTAGATCCTCGTTCTGTCGTTTGATGTCGCAAGAGATTAGCTTGCAGCTAAGCGTGATCATTTCTTGAAAATAATAAACGATATTAATAATAGATTCTTTGCATATTCATTTTTTAACGAATACTACCACTTCGGTAGGTGTTTCCTTATGGAAGAAGAAACGACGTAAGAAATTTGATAACATGCGGCCAAAGAGATACGACCATCTACACCAATTTTTAGCGTGAAACAATTCTTGCATTTTATCGGAATGATGTAGTTACCGGCTCAAATGAGGCGACCAACATAGTTCTCGTGAATGGCATCTATGATATGCTTCAGATAGAAATCCATCAGGACTGTATGCTCGTTAGGTAGGCCTTCTTATATAAAAGAAGCATACATTTTGATGGAACGTGATCACTTAGTGACCCTTCTATGGACTTAGTCGAAACGAATCTTGCAATATTATCTCTGTTTACTACGCTTTTTAACCCAGAGGTCCTCGACATTGTAACCTCGCAAAAAGGTGAGAGTGTAGAGTCACCATAAAGCCAGTTGATGGAAAAAGAGTAAGATAGGATAATTTTAGTGCTTTGCAAAGTGTTTGATTTTTTTATGAATATAGAGAATCCGAACCTAAGATGTAAACGTCTAGATAATTAACAATATACACATAATAAATTTACCAATATATTGGGTTAATAGTAATTTCTTCAATACGCGTAAATAAAAGTAAAATCCATAAATATAATAAAAATGAAAAGGCGTAGATTTATAGCCCGTTTCTAAATTTGGATATTTAGTCTTTGTGTTATTAAAATCTAGCTACTCTATCGAAAGTTCTTACAAGTTTAAGTTGTACCATTTTTAGCATAAGTGAAATCGCGGGGTACCACTAGCAAGAAATAATTTAAACCTAAAACCCGAGGTTAAAATAGTGCTCTATAAAGTGTCAAGGAAGAATATGCTTCCTTGACATTATTATCTTTAAATATTTTTTCATCGTCCTGATATGAGTTACACATTAATTTACAATACATTCTGTGACCATCATTATGTGGTTCACAGTATAGCCCTAGGTATATGTTACCTTACCTGATGCATCATTGCATTTACTGCTATAATCTTACTTCTTACTTACATTTATATATTTTTTGAATATGTATGTTGTTACGATTTAGAGCAAAACTACTGATTAAATTTGGCTCACAATTTATGGCCTAGCGGATGTAGACGCGATCTATTGCTATTCGTTCGGAAAACCTCTTTGGTGTCCGACTGGGATATTGTTATACCTATTTTACTTAGTTGGAATACGTATAAATAATATTTAATATACTGATTATTTCAATCTCACCTTACATTAATGTTAGCTTTTGAAATGTAAATAATTGACGTCACATTAAAATTTTAATTACCAAAGTTTGGAGCGACAAAGCGCTTTCCGTAAAACCAAGGTCAGCCTTTGGGTGAAGGTTTTAACGAGTAAGGTTATTTTTATAACTCCATAGGGGTTTTATTTAGTAGGAAATTCCGTGTGTATCTCATCCCGTTTTACGATTTATACCCATACTTTAAAAACTTTCATAGTAAGACGTAAAATACATTAGTGTCTATAAATTTCAAGGTGTTAGAATCATTTGGGTTAACTTTTACACTGGAATAACCACATCTTTTTCTGTCTTATTATAACAGTATTAAGCACGCCTTTGTTGATTTGACGGGTGTAGTAACACTTGAAAGAGGCTTTTCAAGTTAGGTTTCAGGGACACGAACGCACCTAGAACCGACTTCAGATAGAACTTTGATACTATCTTGGGCTGATTGGAGATGTTAGAGGTAATGACCCATACTGTATCAAGTGTCGACGTGAATATCACCACTCCATCTTTTCCCTTGAATATCATAGGAGAGAACTAAGAGAAACCAAGAGCTGCGCTGCAGCATGTTTCTGGATATTATCAACACTTACTGCGGCTACGAACATTCATGCCAGATGCGGTACCTGAGACTGTTAGATGAAGTAACGCCCCATATTATCACCTATACTACTCTATGTATTTACTAATATAAAAAAGCAAAGGGTATGTGTTGGTGTTTGTTACTTAATAACGACTGGACCGATTAACATGTAATTTTGCGTGGTACAGATTATTTACCTGGTCAACTTATAACCTACTTTTGATTCCGATATTTGAAATATTTAAAGTTGCCGACTATTTTAGCCCCTTAGCAAAGCACGAGTACTTCAGCTAGTATGTTATACAACAGAAATGTCAAAGCTAAAAAAAGGTTCCACTCGCTTCTAATGTATCCACAAGAAAGATAAATACACGATGTTGAACATCGATTAAAACAATATTTCCTAGGTTTCATTTTATCGTTACCAATACGCCTACGTCTGCTTCGAACAAGTATCCTTTAAGTATTGATCTAATGAAAATGTATAACGTCCCACGTAAAGAAATATTTCGACAAACATATTTCTAACGCGTAATGTGAGTTAATTGGACTTTATACTTCGTTGCGTCGGAAGGAGGGTAACGTCTTTCGAGTGTATGTTTTTTTATAAATTTACCTAACGACAAGGCAGACGGGCCACCTGACGGAAAGTAGTCACCATCGCCTATAGACATTTGTAACGTCAGAAGAGTCGCCAATGCATCGCCGGCTTTAAAAGAAAGTTCTTTTTACACCTTTCTTCAAGAGCCTCATGTCAAAGCGTTTCGGGAACACATCAGGAGGAAGCTCATTCCATAACACATCTTGCACATTCTTGGCAGGAAAGAGCGGGACCAAAATGTGGTGGACAGCCACGAGTCCAGTTGATGCGGATGGAACCTCATCCTTCGGCGTGTTGTTTGATGGAAGACGGTCGGTGTAGGCACTAGGACGAAGAGTTCCTCGGAATGAATATATGTGTATGTACGTCTGTATATATGTATGTAAGATTACAATAAAATGGCATATCTCATAATTCATCAATCCGTTTGGTCTGTAGCGCGTGCCCAACATATTGATATACATATATACAAACATACATAAACGCATGAAAAACATTACCCTCGATGCGCAGTCGGATCAAAACAAAAGCATATGTCTGATCTTTTAAGGCCACAAATTCCAAATTGTAGCGATGTTAGCCTAAATCTTGCACCAAGAAAATGATTCATGGCCTAGCAGAAACGGTCGCTTTATAAAATAAAATTTGTTACCAAACACAAGTTTTCAGCGCTAAGTCTAAATAGATTTTGTACGACCGTTGAGAGAATAGGTCAGTACCATACCCTATTTTGTAGTTCAATGTCCTTCTGTTGAACATCAGAGTTTGTTCATGTTCTCAGATTCGATAATTGGACTTTGGTATTTGAGATGGTCCGTAGTATATAATTTTAATTAATAACAATTATAAATGTAATACTTTTTATAAGAGAATCTAACAAAATGGGCAAGATATTGAACAAAGAAGAAAGACAAATCCACTGAGTTTGTTGCCGGATCCTTTCAAATGAGATCGTGTTCCGATCCGGCGGCGGTGTAAGAAAAAATATTGTAACTGACAATTTATAGGTGCCCTACCAGTCATATTCAAAACGAAGGCATTTCATTTTATACGCAGTCGCGACTACTTACTATCTGGTGGACGGTATACTTGTAGTATAAAAAACATGTTAGATCCGTGCCACATGTTCGAGAATAATACTCCAAAGATTACTTTCGGCTGAAGAAACCCTACGTAGTCTCTAAAAACGAATGAGCGCGGACTACATTTTTCGGCTTCAAGATAATTGCCGGCCATTCCATTAACGCTTAGGCCGATCGCTCATTGGTTACTATCCCTTCGCAATTGCTGGCTTTAGCGATTAAGTTCTGGATAACGCGACTGTAAATAATGTCAATGCTTAGCGATAATTAAGAGGCTCAGACACACAAGTTTGTATTAAACATACGGATACGTAAATAAATACAAGGGTTGAAAGATTTTTTCACTAAACGAATCATGTACTGTTCGTCTGTTGCTCAAGCAACATGTTACACGTCCGGACGGCAACTGGCTTATGCAACTTTCAGTAGCTTAAGCGACAAGATGGCCGGTTAAGAGACTACTCAAGCGATAGTAGCAAATTTGCGGGCCGCCTTAGATCACAGAAACTCAGGATAAAAGAGCTACTTGCTATTTAGTACAAACGCCCCCACGAGACTGAGCCGCGCGACTGAATTAAACTTTGACACAGAAATTGTTATAATAGTAGCAATGATTGTTTTCTGCCGCGATTACCGGAATACTTATAAAAAATACTAGCAAAGGTTCTAGGATCTTAATGCTGAGTGGTCACTGCCACAAGGCAACTGTAATAAAATAAATAAATAAATGCTTTCTGCACTCATAGCTCCACTCTAAGATTTTCCTGCACTATATTTGTCTGGCCGAGGAACTGACCTGGAACCCATTGCACTTCAGACCAGTATAGAGACCACTCCGCCACGCGGATCGTTAAACATATAGTACAGGGTGTCTATAGTAAGTCGATCCCAAATGCATTGCTACTCCCGAAGACTAAGATAGTCGCCTCGTATGACAGTGAGCCGGTAACACAATTTCCACCAAAACGAAAGAAATGTTTTGCGCTACACTAGACTTCAGACAGAACCACTGTTCTATATGAAGTTGCTTACAGATAACCATGATGGGCAGTGACCACTTACCATCAGATGAACTACATGCTTGTTTGCTATTTCAGTCTGAAAACAAAAAACCTGCTCAGTCGACCTATACTCGCTTTAGGATTGGACAAAACTGATTTCATTTCATTTATACTCTAAGAGTGTAAAAATACATCTTTTATCATAATATTCGACATTTGTCACTAAAACTGCCATAAAACACCAGCTGAAGATAACGTCTGGAATGCCCGTTAAAAGGATTCACGACCGCTGAAATCAAATGAGGTCAATGGCTCTATAGCGAACACCGATGGATTATGTTGGATCAGCTTAACTGTGGTTTTAAAGGCTTTGTTTGTACTTTACAAATTTCAAATGATGAGATATTTCTTAATGTCAATCTTTTCTTCTGCCCATTACGGTAAATTTATGATGTATATAAAGGTGTTTAAGATAGATATATGTAAGTATATACAAAACTTCGCATTCTAGGTTAAGCGTTTCAGCTCTGTGTTGATCTCTGGGAATGTCAGTTAGTCACTTACCTCTCTTATATATAGAAGAACAATATACCTAATTTAAAATTACGAGATCTTGTGAAATCGAAGCTTCAAGGTCTGCTTAATGTTAAGCGTACTGTGTTTGTATAATTTTAGGTCGCTGGTATTGCGTACCTGTTAGTTATTTATACTTCAGGAACAAGCGATTAACACTATCAAAAATTAGAGGTCAAGTCGAACCTTCTCGATTTTAACTTCATGACTGTTTATACTTCATGTTATGATATTTCATTACTTGACAACCAAGTTATAAAAATGTTTGTTCAGAAATGAACCATTAACCCTAAATCGTCGCCACGGGCAGTAAAATCTTCAAATCATGACCGCACTGCCAAACTTTATACCACAATAAGCTATCAAAACTTCGCTACAATTTTATAAGCAGACTCAGGCTTAAATGAAGGATAACGCCACTGAACTGCGCTGAAAACTTTGAACAAGTGACAGATTGGCATAGTTACTATATCTATACTATAGTAGACGTAAAATTACATGATTCACGATAGAATTTCACTAGGTGGTAGAACCAGTGTAGTTCGACCGGGGAAATGCCACCGCCACGCCTATTTCTAGCGTGAAGCAGTTCTTGCGTTTCGGTGGAAGGGTGTGGTTGCCGGCTCACTTATATATGAGGCGACCATCTTAGCCTTCGGGAGTAGCAACGCATCTGTGATCGACTTCAGATAAAATTCCTGTTCTATATGAAGTTGCTTACAGATGTCCATGGGTGGAAGTAAACACTCACCATTAGGTGGGCTGCATGCTCGTTTGTTGCTTCATTCTTATAAATAAATTTAAGACAATTTGTATGAAAATTTACAATCCGAGAGCTTCCTAAAAAAATATCTGTAAAAAACCACTGGTCAAATAACTAATTCATTACATCGGTTCAATTCTACCCTAGATATAAGATAACTGACCCATTCACGTTGATGCTTGACAACCGCTCGGATATCCGTACGACGGTCCAACGCGTACATTACGATACGATGGGCAGTTAGATCTCGTGCAACAGAATTGAATTGACAATTCAAATTTAGTAATGGATACTTTGAAACGCATAAAATATGATAAGTGCCTACAAACAAATAGAGTAAACTAAATCTAGGTGACAAAGCTAGTTTAATAGATGGAGCCAGTGTAGTTGACTGGAGTGGTACCACCGCCACATTTACATATTTTTAGCGTAAAACAATTTTTGCGTTTAAGTGAAAAGTTGCGGTTCCCGCCTTACTTTCATGTACGGCGACCATCTTGGCCCCTAAATAGCAAGACATGTGTGATGGCTTTCAGATAGAACTCCTGTTCTACATGTAATTCCTTATGGACTAGATGTCCATGGACGATAGTAACATTCACCTAAAATTCATTTTTGTTTAGTTTTATCTTATAACAATCCATCCATCCATCCATCCATCAGCCTTTCGAGGTCCACTGCTGGACATAGGCCTCCCCTAAACGGCGCCACTCC
>DWNE01003010.1:0-17547 GCA_018249875.1 Cecropterus toxeus | reverse complement strand
GAACTGCTTCACGCTTGAAATAGGTGTGGCGGTGGTACTTCCCCGGTCGAACTACATTGGTTCTACCACCTGGCAAATCTGTCCCAGTAATGCGATTTCGTGGCAATTACATGAATTTGGGACACGAGATATACATCTCAACATCTCGCTATGCTTATAGTGAGATGTTGAGATGTATTCGTAATACGTTTTATAAGTATACAAAAAAAGTTCAATTTCAAGACTTCTTTAACGAAACTGATACAAAAATTTCCAAACAATATTGCCCAAGTAATTGAAACCCAAGTACCTATTACCAAACATTTTGACAGTAAAATCAGAAAATAAACAAGTTTCGCCGCCACCGGAGTATTACATCAAATAGATTTAGGTGATGGCGCGATCGCGTGCCACCGTGCGTGACGCCACACGCTCTTCAAAATGTAATTCTCACATATTTTGGATGTGGAATAAAGGTACGAGCTTAGATCTACGTAGCTTAGATCTTTTGGTTTATACTTATTTATCTATCTCAGTTATACTTTAAGTGTGTTCTGCGGAACCCTAGGGTTCCGCGATATCCCTGTAGGGGTTCCGCAAGAATGTAGAAACAAATCAAAACACCTGTCTCTGGTCGAACGTTTTGACTCCGTTTTATTGTAGGATTCCGACAAGTATTTTGCTTTCCAAAAGGGTTCAGTCACCAAAAAAGTTTGAGAACCGCTGATCTATCCAGAAAGCAGTGATAGCCTAATGGTTGGAACTCGGCCTCTCAATCGTGGGTCCGAAGTTCGCATCCCAGGCACGCACCACTGATTTTTCTAAGATGAAGTTTTAGAATTTAATTATCACTGCTTTACGGTAAAGCAACACATCGTGAGGAAACCTGAACATCTGAGATATCTCTAAAAAAAAGAGTTCTCAAAGGCGTGTGAAGTCTACCAATTCGCACTTGGCCAGCGCGATGGACTATGACCTAAAACTATCTTTTTCTGAAAGAAGGCTCGTGCCCAGCAGTGGGACAATAATAGGTTGACGATGATACTTATTTATTTATATTATCGTAATGCGAGTTTCTCAAATGAAATAATTAACTTGAAGCATGATATCTCAGGCACTGCGATTTATACTAAGTTGCCCGTGTTGAAACTCATATTCTTGTATTATCTTAATGAGATTTACAAATAAAAGAAATCACAGAAGCAATGATAAATGGGAATAATAATAATAATAATAACGTGAAATGGGAAACTTTAAAAAATTGCAAGCATATCACTTATTTAATAACATTTTTTTTCAGATGACATTTTTTTGAGTCAGCAACCAAATTATTGGAGTCTTATATGGATTGGACTCACGATACATAAAGTGGTGGAGCCTAAGTTCCCACTTAGGCTCCATCCAGGTAGCACTTCAAAATCTAAATATTACAATTAAAATGTATTGTCATTTGATTTTTTTTTTCTATATTTATAATTAAAAAAATACTCACATCTGCTTCAGGAACGATGAATTCTTCAGCGGTAATATTAACGAAACGTATGGAGCCGGATTTGTCTACGGCCTCTTCTGGTATTTCCTTGATGGTCACGTTGACTGTTGCTTCCACCCAATGGAACGGTACTATTGGTTCGTTCTCCTCTGTTACCTACGAAACAATACAAAAATATTATTTATGAAAAGCTAACAAGCATGTTTTTGATGGTAGTCACTAAATACCCATGGACTCGCAATCAACTAATACTTTAACGCTTTCTACTCTCATCTCTCCACACAAGACTAACTACACTCTTTGTCTTGGGTGCGTTGGACACATACGAAGACAAATACCAAGACCCTGAACATTAAGTCTAAATACAGATCGAACCTGAAAACCCTTTGCGTTTTAGACCGATATGGTGACCGATTTGCCATGCAGGTCGTTATCAAATAGGGTTGGAAGTGCTAAAGTCGGAGATAGGTCCGTTGTCTTCTGGGTCTTGATTGAAACTCCTCTTGTCTCTTCCAAAAACTTCACTCTTTCAAAACTTTCAAAATATAGCGACGCTAAATACTGCTATTGAAATTGGCTATAATATGTATATAGTACAATAAAAACCAAAAATCACTCTATGCAGACGGGATTCAAATCAGTTATCGTTCAAAATTATCGTCAAATTGGCACAAAATATTTGTTTGAAGTTATTAAATGGAAGTAATTTAACGAAATATTCACGGCATTTCAAAATATATTAAACATGTCGTCACCAGGTAATTAGCGAGTACATTCCTAACCAATATAATCCTCAGTCACGCAAACCTGTAAATGACGAATTTATATTTATATTCTGGGTGTTAATATTTATAGAGTTATTTGTACTACCTACACTAACATTCGCGTTGATTAAACTCTGACAGTAGGTAATACAGACGATATATTAGTATTGTTACAAAGGGCTAGTTAAAACCATCACTATAGATAAAAAATGAAAATACACATTTTATCTAAATATCATATGATTTATACGTTATGAATATTTGCCATATTAAGCTTACATGCTTGTCTACACGTAAGAGTTTTATTTTTGTCTCGTAAATACAACCCGACAGGCAAATTATTATTAAATTACTTTAGTCTCAAATGTACTATTTACGAAATTCTATCTATGTCTATGTTTGGTGATTATAACCTAAAAAGACTAGTAAACGGTTTCGCCGGGTTGCAAATAGGTCGAAATATCGGCAAAAAGAGATTAAAAGAACTCATTTCATGAGTATACTGAATCTCCAAAATATGATTTAACTATCTATTAGTGAAATGCGAAAAAATAAAATTGTATATTTGAATATCCTTGCTGATGTGCTAGAGTGGTCACCATACCGATCTGACACCTAATGGGTTCTGGGTTCGATCCCCGGCCCGACAGACATCTGAATGATGAATTTAGATTCTGTTCTGAGTCTGGGTGTTTGTGTATTTGTCTTTGTGTGTCCATGGTACCCACGAAACAGGAGAAAACCCTAATGTGGGGCTATGAGTACAGAAAGTGAGTCATGCATATCTGAGCTAAAACAATCAAGAAGATTACGCTATCAATTTCTGTATACTTTGCGAACCACTGTCATAATCTTAGCCGGTTTAAAATTTTATTTCGACAAGGAAAGAGTTTCCAAGCTCTGCTTATTTATGTTTGCGATGTTTCTCCTGGGTTTAGGTTGCGGCAAGTTAATAATTAAATGTTGGAAATTCGCTGCCGCAATGCCTTCTCAAAAGACCTGGAAACTGAAATTTTGTAGACTAAAGGTTTTAAATACTGGAATTACCTCGAATTTCCTTAAGTTGCAGTGAATAATGTTGAATAGGAAATGCTTTTCAAATGTTTAATGACTTTGTTCGCTTGTGGATACAATAAAGTTTTCGTGTTCTTACTGTTTAATGCGTTTATTTAATTGCAATAAAAACTTTTGTTAATATTCGTAATGGAAGGAAAAGAATAAGAAAAGACAGAGGGAAGAATCAGATAGAGGAATGTTATTTTAGAAGGAACTGAGAGACACAATCGAGATATTTCAAGTCGCATAGAGGTTGTTTTTTTTTGCATAAAACGTTTCAATTAAAAAAATTCTATACAATGTTGACCTATGCTATCGGAAGATGAGAAGTTGAAGCTACGGTAGACCGCGCATTTAATTTTATACGAGTCAATCAAAACCAATTCGACAACACAATATCTATTTATAATTGGGAAGTAGTAAATGAACATGCAATGACGATAAGTGGGCACTGCCGCTGATGAACATCTGTAATCATTCTCAGACCACCTTAACGTTGGCGACAGATGCGTTGCTATTTCTGAAGACTAATGGAACGCCTCGGATAAGTATGTACTTACCACAGTCTTCAGACCAGACAAGCAGCTCTTCTCACTGCTGTTTTTAGCCAGAAATAGATTGGCCTTCGAAGTCGAATCAAGTATTCCATCAAATAAAAAAAATAGCAATAATAAACTTACGTTGAATCTAAGCAGATATGTGCCATTTGGCGTACCCTCCTTCATAGTGATCATTCCAGTGTTGCTATGAACATCGAAGTATGGAGATCTTTGTTCGTAAGAGGGCAACCACATAAACCGCTTGTCCGGTAAATCCCAGTCGTCCGGATCATCCACGAACACCCGTCCGATTTCAGTGTCCGGTGCTTCGCCCTATAAAAAAGTATACATTTAGTTAATATGTCGAATTACTTTTGTACAAAAGTTTGAAATTAAAATTACATGCAAAAATAAAAAGAAACTACTTTAACACACTTTCTTAAAATAAAAAAGTCTAATGTATATACATATATAAATAATTCCGTATTTCCTTAGTTATAACATTACGCATGAACGGTTGAACTTTTTTGTAGGAGTACGTGTACTTATAAAAAAAGAAAGTTAATAAGAAGATTTAAAAAATATGAAAGCCTAAATATTTTACCAATTCGAATTCAAAATTAATATTTAAGACAGGACAACGTGGAATCAACTTGTAAATAAATGATAAACCTATTTTTTCTCTTATTTTCCTAAGATTACCATATATTTTAGGTTTTTCTTATCAATATATATACATATGTTTATGCACGTATTATATACGCATCAACGGTATATAGTGATCTAATGACACAAAGTAATATTAGTAACCCAATGATACAGGCAGTTGACCTTTCACCCCTTGTTATGGGAGCCTGTGCGGATTTAAACTCGCTTATCACAAAGGGTCCGCTCAATCCCGGATTGAGTAAATGAATCGGAAAATTAACACTCACCTACCATATCCGGTCGAGGTGCACGTAATTTGGGAAATAAATGGTTATGACGTAATATATAATTAATGTTTTGCTTTTGTGAGCAATTTTGACTTCCTATACGAGTGTTGTTTTTAATTGGTATTTAGAAGGTTATATGCTTATAACTAGTATATAACTTAAATATACGCTTCTAATTATCGTACAATAAAAGTGATTTTATGAACATTATCAAATTCAGTCAAAAAATAGTTTAAAATTGAATAATGCAGTTTTGGTTTTTGTAAAGATCGGTTGGGACGCTACTTTGAGAGTTTTTCCTATTCAATACCTATGTAGTTATAAATTTTCTTATCAACACTAAGATGCGAATTTCAGTAAATACAGATGTTTATTTATTTTTTTAAACGTTAAAATAAAGTAATTTAAAGTTATGTTATTCAAGTGAACGGAAATCTCTTTGTATTAAAAGCTTGCGAGAAAAAATGTATTCATTTCGAAACGGTAATCTATTGATAAAAACGTTGGATTTAAATACTATCTTTTGAAAAATCGCGTTTTATTCTGAGGCATTGAATACAATAAATAAAAATAAGTAAATATACAGTCGGTTTATTTCATTAATAAAATAATCATCATATGTTTAATCATACATAATATATAGCGTCATATTTATAAGCAAACCGATAAGGTATTGAACCTGATGGAGATAGTCACCATTTCTTCTGCCAGGTTCAATACCCAGCAAGGCAACAATGTACATAAGTTAAAATAATATGGAATTTAGACATCTGCCTTAAGTAAGGTGATTTTGATAGAGGATAAAGTAGTAGAACCTGTTAAGATTCAAATACAGTGAAAACACGGCCTCGTCGATTTCTCCCTTAAACTCAAAATCAGTGTCAAGCGCTGTTCTATTAGGCTTAGTATTATTAAATATAATTAAAAATATTGTGATTAAATATCATTTAACGTAAAGTAACATTCTATATCTGTTTATATGCCCTTTTCTCTTATGAAGTTACAGATTTATACTCGCTCTTAAAGTAAATATTAATAAATAATGCTTTCGACACTCATTTCATATTTATATGAAAAATCATATCAATGTAAGTCTATGGCACTTAGAATACAGAAACAATAGTTCCTGTATTCTGAGTGCCATAGACCCACAAAGTCAGGAAATACACAAACACACAAACCCATAACAAAAATCTAAATTCACCACTCAGATATCTGTTTGGCCAGGGATCGAACCCGGAACCCATTCCGCATCAGATCGTTATAGTGACCGTTCAGTCGTATGGGTCGTCAATATTCCTGATAAAGTATATGTCAACATGTCAATAATTATGTTATCTTAACGACACATCGTGGGATGTAAATGGGATTTATCCTTTCGCTTACAGATATCGTATCCGTTAATATAAAGGCTTCCTGTGTACTTCACTCATTAGCACTATTAACGACTCACACTTGACAGCAAAATTAGAGTGCGGTGCTTCGCATCTATTCGTATTCAATTCCAGATGTCTATTCCAATTGATAGAACACCCACATATAGGAATGGAATTAATGATGTTATTTTCTGCTCTTATACTGTTAACAGTTGACAGATAAAGCCTTGATGTATAAAATTTGCGCGAATCATAGACGGGAGAAGCGAAAGTTACTAATAATCAAAATTTATACTAATATACAAAAATGAGAAGTTTATCTGTCGTCTATGTGTCACTCAATAATGCCAGAACTACCGGTCCGATTTACATAAATGAGTTTGCATGTTACATCCATGCAAATTCTTATTAACCTTTTTAACTGGCTACACTTTAAAATAAAAGAGAACGCTGAAAACAGCAAACTTTTGATGGTAATTACAAGGTTAACATTCAATTTTCTATTCGAAAGGTTTTATCAAGTTTGATGTATTTCAAACGATTACAGAGTAACTGATTTTTTTTTTACAAACAAAAATATAAAAATAACGAAATTTGGCCAGATTTTTTCATTCGGACAAAATAATAATTGTGTCGATGATAGATTAAATACATTATTATTAACAAAATTAACTCTCACATATCAGTTATTAAAAAGTAACCGAGTTAACATTACTCGAAATTGTTATTTTAAATTAATTGCTTGCTGTAAGAGAAAAATTGCCAACCATTTTCGCTTCGTGCTTTCATTTTCGTTTTAAGTATGAATTTTCAATTTATTTCATTTGATTGTTTGGTTTTAACTCATTAATATCCCCTGAGGTATGTTATTAAGTCAATATAAGGATTTTAAATATATTTCCAATTCTTTAAATTAAATTACGTAGTTTTAGTTTAACGCGATTTTTAACAGACAAAATTAAAAAACAAAAAAACTATTGTTATTTGTATTCTCGGTCCTCCAAACTGTATTTTTAGGGTTCCGTAAACAAAGGGTACCAATGACAATCGTTGGAGTAAACGGTTACTAGAGTGGAGACCGCGTCTGGGAAAACGTAGCGTGGGACGCCCTCCTGCTCGGTGGCGCGACGATTTACGCCGGACGGCGGGAAGTTACTGGGTGAGAAGAGCCGATGATCGGGCTCAGTGGCACGCCTTGGGAGAGGCCTATGTCCAACAGAGGACTGAGACGGGCTGATGATGATGATGAACCGAAGGGTAAACATGAAACCCTGTTACTAACTCCGCTGTCTGTCTGTTCCTGTGACCGTCTTTTCGTTTGCCAACAGTCTGTACATGATATCATAAACTAGACAGTTGAAATTTTTACAGATGATGTATTTCTGTTCACGGTTAAAAACAAACACAATAAAAAAAAAAACAGAATAGAATAAATATTTAAGGTGGGTTTTTTTAATAATTAATGGTATGATACCCTTTGCGCGCGAGTCCAAATCGTACTTCGCCGATTTTTGGCCAACAGTTCTCTCCCCTCGCAGACCGTTAATTTTTCATTTATTATATATGTAGCTTTTTTGCCTCTTACAATTTATTACAGCAATAATCATCTAGGAATGCAGATAAGCTGGTTCGTTAAAACACCCTAAAAGTCAAAGCTCAAAGCCGTTATTAAACAATTCGGATTCAGAGCTTGTTGCAGGGAACGTCCCAGTTTTTGCAAGCCGTAAACAATTTTACGATTTTTCAGACGCGTTGCGGTTGTATCCCCGAATTAGAGTTTACTGTCGGTATTACGATGGTATTGTACATGCAACGGTGTATATTGTGAATAGGGTTGTCAATTATACAAAAAAAAATATAAATATTCAAAAATAATCCTTATTGTCAAGCCAAATAAGTGACTTTAGAATTTCGAATTTTTTACAAGAGTTCGAGTATATGGCAAATGATCACTAACTAGAAGATAAAAACTAGTAAAAAAGTATGGATTATACTTCAATAAGAGAAGGAGACTGGGAAATTATTCGTATTGATCGTTTTTTGGCTACAGTTTTTGTATGAGAGATTTTAATTATCAATCAAAGAAAAACACATTCAAGTTGTGTCGTTTCTAATTGGGTTGTATAACTTACAATTTTAGTAGCTAACAAATTTTTAATAGTGAGTCATCATAAATGTTGGCAACCCTAATTGTGGACGTTGCTTTGTACAAAATTGTAGGACTGAAGGATTTATTTTGTCCTGAACTGAATTCAAAGATAATCAAAGGTATTTTGTCTTTACTTTGAATCATTTCCTTTTTCTTATTTCAGTTGTTATAGTCGTTGACAACATAGTAGATGCTGGTAAGCGGCTACCAGAATAATGTCCTTAAGGATGCCTCTTTAAGGACATTATTCTGGTAACCTTGATGATGCGAAGAAAAGTTGAATTGGAAATATGTTACGAAATTATTCCTTAAAATGTCTTACCACATTTTAAACTAAAATGTTAAATCTTTTTGACTTAAACCTTTTTCTTTTAATTAATTTAGTATATAGTACTGTTATTTGTAAATAGCCTTACTATATATATGATACTTGACGACCCGCGTGGCCGAGCAGTTACCACACCGATCTAACGCGCAGTGAGTCCCGGGTTCGATCCCCGGCCAGACAGGCATCTGAATGATGAGTTTAGGTTACTGTTCTGGGTCTGGGTGTTTGTGTATTCGTCTTTGAGTGTCCATGGCACCCACGACACAGGGGAAAATCCTATTGTGGGGCTATGAGTGTAGAAAGCGTCTTTTAATATATAGTACAGTATAGCACGAGTATTTTTTAAAACAGCAGCGATTAATGTTATTGAACTAAACGCTATTTACAAATAGCAGGAAATAGCTGCTATTTGTAAATAGCGTTAATATTAGACTGATTATGATTTAACGTTCAGTCAGACTAATTTACAGACCGTTCAAGAAAGCCAAAATGAACGGCGATAATGCCGTGTTTTTATAATATATGGCCATTAAAATGTTAATTTTGCGCCTTAATGAAAGTGGGTTTAGTGCCGTGCGTACGAGTATAAACAGGGATTATGTGGGGGAGGCACTTTTTACTGCCGCGCCCCGATTTCGCAAACTTGCGGTGTTTTGTCATAGAGTAAAAATATTAGAGGTTTGGGATTTTTACGAAGCTTCAAGTGTAACATTTACATTACAGTTACAGATATTACAATTACAGATATTGATACAACAAAACCCGACATGCGAAAAAAGGATTTTTGTTAATAATTATATATTTTACTTGACGCTTTATACGATTTTTATGAAAACATTATAATATATGTATGTGCATATTTAGATTAGTCTATATACTAGCTTTCATTTGACACGCATATTGTTGTTATAATACAAAAAGTCATCCCTCTCCCCGTTTTCCACTATTTGCAGCCGCCATTTTTTTATAGACTATGTAATTTCAAACTGAGACGATTCAATGATATGTCATACGTTATCATCATGCCTTTAAGACTGTAACGCGTGTCAAAGAAATGGACATACAACATGATAATACTAGTATATACATACATATATACATACATACACTCGAAAAACATTACCCTCCTTCTGAAAGAGCCTTGTGAAAATCTACACACAATGTAAAAAATATAGATATATGTTCATATATGTATATGTATTTGCCTATTATAATAGGCAAGCTATAAATCGATAAGCTTATATTTAAGCCAATATGGACAGAATAAGGCCTAAAATAACAACGTCGCTAATTTATTCTTTTTTATTCACGTGACAATGCTCAATATTAACAATGCTTAAATTTGAAGTTTAGATTACATTAACATTTTTCCAAATTATCAATTTCTCACAAATCGTGAAATCTAGACGAATGTCTCGTTGAGTCGAAGTCGTGAATGTTAATGATGGTAATGACGAAAAATAGGATAGTACAGTACATGTACTGTACATAATTATCGACGTAAATTGTATATAGTGACAGACCGAAGCTTCGGCTACGGTTTCGGCCCCTTTCGGCCAAAAAAATACACCTTTGGCAAAACCTTTGGCTTCGGAAAAAAATGGCCGGAGTTTTAGCCAAACTAAAGGGGTCTAACAGGCGAAAAAAATGATTAAACTGTAACGATTGCACTACATTGGGATTGAGATAGTAAAACGCAGACGTCTGCGCTTACCTAAGCGCACATCCGTAGTGGGCTTACTTTTCCAGTTGTGTTTACAATTGAAATTATTTCGAAATGTTTTCATTTGTGACAAGATGCAAAGTGCAATCAACGTGAACATTTACATATAAAAGTTTTTAAAATTGTTATATTTATTCACTTTTACACAATTTGTAAATGTTTTTCTGATGGTTTTTAAGCATTCGGCTTTGGCGAAGGTTGTGACAATGGCCGAATAATCGGCTTCGGCCAAAAATCTACTTTCGGTCGGGCACTACATAAGTATAACAGATTGCGAAAAACTATGCAACAATGTAACTCAACATTTTTTCTAATTAAACGGAATAATAATACAATTTGGGCTTCGACGGATGGTTGTGTTTCTGACAATGGCCGAATAATCGGCTTTAGCTTCGGCCAAAAATCGACATTCAATCTGACACAACATAAGAATAACTAAACGCGAAAAATTATACTGCAATGCTGCTGTAAGTCAACCTTTTTCCTAATTAATCGAGTAATCGGTACAATTTGAAATATACCGCTTTGACCAACTGCACGGTCGCTTATTCTGTGGCCATATTCCGGATAAGGTATATATAGGGGCTTCGTCATGAAATATATTATGTGGAACTCATGAACATGGCGTCTGCAAATCGCTTACAATCTCCTCGAGTAATTTCGCAACTGTTCTGGCAAAGTTCAAGCCACGTTTTATTGTGGTACACGCATTTGAAAGTTGCTCGTAATATATTTTTCGAGACATGTGAATGATGGTGTAGTGCATATACAGAGTGATCTTTACAAGTATGTCAAAAAACCAAATTCGAAACTATTAATTGATAAAACATGCTGAAAGGAATTACTTGATCGATTTTGATAAAAACTAAAACTGTATATGTAGATTTTATAAAATCTTCAGCTGGGAATGGAACGAGTTAAAAAAAACATATCTTATGGCATTGCCCTATACGTTAGTGTTACTAATAGCGATCATATTCTGCAAAAGAACTATTGAAAGGAAATTAAAAAAGTGTTCATTTAAAAAATATATTTTGTTCATATATTTTCATACTAAACCAATTCTTCGATATTATGTTAATTGGTTTGTAGATAGATATAGAATTATAGATAGTTGAAATTTACGTTATTATGAATTTTATTAGCTACCTACTGTATTCAGAATCGCAAGTTTATTAATTCATTTTAGCTTTGGTAAGTATGAAATGTTAAACATAAATAAAAAACGTACATTTTAGACAATTAAAAAATAAAATAAACCACACAAATAAAATAATGACACAGGGAAAAACAATCACAAACAGAATAAATACCTACCAAAGAATACATACGGACAATTTTGAAAATAAGCTGATAGTTTTGTAAATACTGTAACTTGTTTGATTACTAACGGTTGACTAGATTCAAAGGTATAGATTGACCTCGCTTCAGTACGCGCTACCTTACACAGGGGAGGTCAATTAAAATGGGCTTTGTATCTGTGCTGGATTTACAAACCGATTTTAAAATTTATTCGTCCGGACATAATTTTCGTTGAATGCTATTGTTTACATAAAAACGTAATATATTGTGATTATTATCCAGATAAAATAATTAAATAGCGTGATTAAATAGCGTGTAATAATTAACATATTATAGATACTACATACACAAATAATTTATAGACGGCAGGAATGCTTAAAACATGCAATTTCTGTATAATAATACAGTAAAAGCTCCTTATTCGCGGGTTATGTTCCGCTCTTACGCCGCGAATACAAAACCGCGAATGATCATCAGTTCGTAAAAAAACAGACGCAATGACAATAGACGCGGAATCTGAGTACCTACCTTTTTTATAAGAATTCTAAAGAACAGGGGTTCTATTTGAAGTCGATTACAAATGCTTTGCTACTCCCGAGGACTGAGATGGTCGCCTCATATAAAAGTGAGCCGGCCACCACACCCTTCCACCGAAACGCAAGAACGGCTTTACGCTAGAAATAGGTGTGGCGGTGGTACTTCCTCGGTCGAACTACATTGGTTCTACCACCGGGTTAAACTTGTACTTTTACGATCGCGAATAAAGAAATTTCAACAAACAGCTTACAAAATGATCATTTTATTATACTTGCGAAATTTTTACCGCGGATTTTTTTGCTGAAAAATTTTCGCGAATGCGAATCCGTGAATAAGGAGCTTTGACTGTATAACATACAACCAAATTTTCAATCCAAACAATCTCTCGCCTACAAATTCTAGGTACTTACATAATATCGCCAGCTATAAATTTCATTGAAGTATGTTTCCGTCTGTTAGCATTAGGAAAATAACGTTATATTAGCAACTATTATTTACAACATAGCGGCAGATTATAGCAGATAACGCATAGCATATCTATACAATATATATTTTTATGACCATACGTTGTAATATTATAAATTTTAGTAAGAAAGCAGCATTAATTATACGTCACAACGTTTATTGCAATAAATAACTTGTATTAAACTTTATTGAAATAAATGTTGTGACGTATATATTTTTAAAATATCGCATATGTTTTATTGAATACCGTATAAATACTGTAAATGTGTAACTTTAATTAAATACTGTAAAAATGGCCTGTATGGTTAGCCTTCGTTAAACTTTGTTTGTTAGTAACTTCGTTAGTTCTAAATAACTTTCTATTCAAAAGATCATTGGCAAAAATGAAATCAAAAACGTTAATCAAAATACGTAAATAATTAATCAATTATCTTTTTCTATTCTTTTCTACCTATATCATTATTTTACATAATATTCAGAGTTAAATTTAGAAGAGAAATAATTTCTACGACATTGACTTCATTCATATACAAATTAAATTATCAGAAGTCCCAAGGGATACTCTATATTTGTAGAGCCTATATTCAAACAAATAACGATCCTACCGCTCGGTCAACCTCAATACCAAAACATTGAGACGGAAACTGAACAACTGGGACCTTTGGAAACCTCTGAAATTTTGAAAATTATTTCAAAGGTCCCGTAATGGTAAAATTATGGCAAGTATTCTAGACATATAATTCCTGTCACTATCAATTTGAATTTTTCTCATTTTTGTTAATATTTATATGATAACGATTTTAATATAAAAACTAGCTGTTATTCTTCTCTTAATATAACGTTACTTAAATTATTTTAATCATTCTAAAGCCATGTCAGTTTCCTTTTAGAACAATATAATTAAGAATAATCGAATTGAGCATTGTTTTGTTATATACTGCATAACAGTAGACATGTAAATAAAAGATGTGTTACCTATATTCACAGCTTATTCATGAATATAATATATAGTCCAGGGGTTCTCAAAGTGTGCGCCGTAGAAGATAAGGAGGGCCCCGTGAGTCACATTGATTTGATAGAGAAATCATTCTACTTACTTATTTTTTTTTGTTTTTCTTAATTTACATTGTTTTCGGTTTCTATTCTAAATCTAGTCATAAATATAACTTAGGACCAAGTTTCATATTAAGGTTGTTTTAATTATTGTATCTATATATTTGTTTATTTTGTATTGCAGGTATTATTTCTGTCAAATGTGTCTATTAGGCTAGGATAGGGCGCCGAGACAAAATACTAAATTTATAAGTGCGCCAGCGAGTGTAAAAGATTGGGAACCCCTGATATAGTCTATAGCAATTATTTTTACAACAGTAACCATTTAAAAAATAACTACTATATCTAAAAAGCACTGACCTTGTAATTATAAACAAAGATGTTGCTGTGGCCAGGTGCCATGGGATTGTCGTTCCTGTCGCCGATGACCACGTGAAGAATGGAGACGCCCGTCAGCCGAGGAGTACCAGAATCGGTGATGGCGACCGGTATTTTATACTCCTTCCGTTGCTCTCGATCGAAGGACACGAGGGTCGAGAGGATGTTGCCTATGACGAAATCGTAAATAAATATGATCAAATCATAAACAAAACACAATAAAATAATGCAAAATTGTAATTGGGAACTGAAAATGAGTAAAGAGACATTTTTTATATTTTTTCGTAAGCTTTGTGTGTGACTTCGAAACTCAATGTTTGAAACTTCATGGATTGATGTATATTAACGTAATTTCAGGATTTATTTCATATAAAACCATAAAATTCATCAAAAATTATATTACGTTTTTTCTAAACGCGAATGAAACCGAGGAACATAGCTAGTTGTTAATAATTACCTTCCACATTCTCAGTGCTTTTTTGCTAATGACCCGAAATAAGCTCGATACGACTCGAAAAGACGAGGAAAGTAATTAATGCAACTAATTGGCAACTTACATATATTTGTCTTGTTACGAGAACATGTTTAGGTCTAATAAACATTTGTAGTTTATATGTATCTTTATTCCCCTCACAAATATCACCGCCTTAGCCTTATTGTCCCACTTTTGGGCACAATGCTTCGTTAAGAAAAAGATGAATTCAGACCTTCTAACAAAGTGATCAAGTAAAAAATAATTTAAATATAATTATGTTGGTTTCTTACGTACACAGTACATAGTACAGTTCTGAAGTCGGCGCTCATATATGTGCAGAACATAGATTCGTCCTTGTAATCTAAAAAATAGGTTGAGCGCCGACTTCGGAACTATGTACATAAGAAACCAACATATATTATATTATTTTTTAGCTTGTTGGTGACACTGAAGTCGGTTTCTATTTTTTGTTAAAAAGTTTTATATTAACCGCACCCTTTGATAAACTCCCAAAATGCGCAAAACAATTTTTTTAGTTCCACAAAATTTGCATAATCTGCCTTTTATATTCATCTTGCGATATATATTCATATTACATTGTATATATAATACATTTATGTGTACTGTTCACAGTCCACACGCAATTTGTCTGTTTTTTGATCTGTGTATTTGATCTGTTTTGAGAAATTTAAAAGAAAAATGACAGATACGTTTCGTCCCGATTTTTTCCACCACCGTAAAGCAGTGATAATTAATTTCTAATACACACAGAATTTTACAAAAAATTGTGGTGCGTGCCTGAGACTCGAACAGCAGACACTCGATTGCGAGGCCGATTTTCAACCATTAGGCTATCACTGCTCATTATTATCAAATTATAATCCGCAATATTATCATTATTATCTAATTGTAATACATCAATATAATTTTGAAATCATAACTGCGTGCCGAGTATTTTCCTGCGTACCCTCAACGTTAAAATTCATATCAGTAGGTTATCCTTCTATTTTCCGCACAAAATCCCTTTAAAACTATTCCGTTACTGTTTGGTGTATATAATTTCGATCTAAAATACGATCTTGTTAAAGTAAAGCATTTGACACCAAATCGGGTTTACGTAACTTGCCGCAGAGCGTTCTCGTACAAAAAGCCAAAATTGAATTTGCGAGTTCACCCCGTTTCGACTGCATCTCTAAAACTTTTGCCATTCTAGACGCCTCAATCGCGACAACACGGAATTTTGAGAAGCCTCAAAATCGAGTTTCGATCAATTAATGTAGTTAAAATGCAATAAATGGCGCGCCAAGCCGAGCTAACTTTGTTTAGGAAGTGCCAATTCAATTTGAATCCTTTCCGTTAAGTTCGCGTGCTGTTAATTGTAATTCGTGCCTGGCGAAATTGTTTGCTTTTCAACTGGTACAACTTGTTTCTGTTAAGAAAGGCAATGTCCGGCTGTGTCCGAATGTTGAGCAAGTTTATCTATATATTTGTATGTTTAATCAGAAATTACCGTTCAACAATATAGGATACAAAGGTTTATCGTAGTCTATTGTTAACAAGACAGTTCTTGTTTAGAAAGGAACTACTTTTGATGTTCTGACGAAAATATATTTCTTATAAAATTGAAGTAGCGAACGAGAATGCATTCCATCTGATGGTAAGTGGACACTGCCACCTAAGGACAATCGTAACCAGCCTTAAATAGAACAAGGTTTCTATTTCATTCACAGTTGCGTGGCTACTCTCGATGACTACGATGGTCGTCTCATATGAAAGTTCTAAGATTCATTTAATAAATCAATTGTTTCTCTAAAAATTTCCCTTTAAACAAACCAAACACAGCAAATCTTCGATATAAACTCTTAAAATACGCCAACAATATTAAAATATACGAAACAGCGTATAGGTGAAATAGTATTGCATGTTTTGACGTAACAATAACCGCAAACTATTCTAACTCTATACAATGCCAAAACCTGTCTTCACAGTAAATTCGGCACAAATTTTTGTCCAACAGAACTTGAGCTCCGAAAATGTGGTTCGGAATTTAGAGGAAATTGAATTTACCCCGTGCATGGAATTTGGAGCGGATATCGAGTCTGGCGTGGTCGAGGGTGAAAGTGAGGCTGGCATAACAAAACTTAGATGATTCTTATTCTCGGGTTTTGATGCCTCTATTCGCTTGATTAACGACGCTTACAGCGGTTTTTAGGGTTCCGTATCTCGAAAGGAAAAAACGAAACCCTTAAAGGATCACTTTGTTAGTTATCCGTCCGTCTGTCAAGACTCTTTTTCTCAGAAATGCGTGGATGTATCAAGTTGAAATTTATATTCAAATAATCAAGTCTACTGTCCCTTGGAACTGTGAAGAAATGAAAAATCTAAGACAACGCCGTCAAAAGATAAGCTAAGATACCATAAGCTTTTTATGCCGCAAACTTTCGTAACTCGCAAGAAAATCAAAACCTACAAGGCTACTTCCCCGGTACGTAATCGGCTTCAGATGTCTATGAACGGCAGGGACTTACCAGGTGGTGGACTACATACTCGTTTGCTACTTCAGTGTAATAAAAAAGGCCTTACATCAATTATATTAGAGTAATGAATGCCTAAAACAGACATCTGTATAGGTACATTTATATTTTCGTCTCGTTAGTGATTGAATTTTCAGAATAATGATATACATATGTATTTTATAGTATCATAATAAGCGTTATATTTACCTTGTATGTGGAACTTGGATCGTATATCGAAGCTAGCGGATTCGTTGAGGGCGAATGTGAAGGGTGGTCCATTTTCAGCTGAATCGTAGTCCTTTGCAGTTAACACCACCACCTGGCCTGGCGGTTCGTTCTCGTACCATATTACTGGCTGTGTCTGAAATTTCATGTTATTTTAGATTTATTGCATTACTCCGACCTGTTGCAATTAATAAATTAATAGTTAATTTTAATTAATAATTAAATTTAATCATAAATTAATTTTAATTAATAATT
>DWNE01003009.1:0-17550 GCA_018249875.1 Cecropterus toxeus | reverse complement strand
AGCACACATGTAATCAGAGCATTCACCTCGTGACATTAAATTTGAAAAATCCAAATAATACATTCATTCAAATTCTTTGCAAGGTAACATTTATGGTCGACCAGCTCCACACCTATTTCTAGTGTGAAGCAGTTCTTGCGTTTCGGTGAAAGGTTGTGGTTGCCGGCTCACTTCTTTATGAGACGACAATTTCAGTCCTCGGGTGTAGCAACGCATCTGTGCTCGACTTCATATAGAACCCCTGTTCTATATGGGGTTGCTTACAAATGTCCATGGGCGGCAGTAACCACTTACCATCAGGTGGGCTGTGTCCTCGTTTGTATCATTCATATTCATATTCATCAACATCCTCATATTAATAAAAAAAAAATAGGAAGTTGCTTACAGATGTGCATGGGCGGCAGTGACCATATACCATGGTGGACTGCATGCCCGTATGCTACTACTAAACTATATAAAAAATATATGTCTGCATAGCAATTTTAACTGTTGCTGGGTACTTGTTTGAAGGGTGTATCTACTAAGGGAGATCCTTATCCGAGGCTCTCCAATTTAGTGCTCAATGGTAGCAACATGCATGTGGACAACCTCAAGTAAGAATCTAATCTTATCTAAAGATGATAACAGATGTCCATGGGCGTTAATGACCACTTACCATCAGGTAAAGTGCTCGTTTGCGTATATAATAATAATAATGTAAAGATTTTTTTGGATTGAAAATTTACAATAAATCTGACCGTTTACGAGCTCTAATGCCAATGACAATGTTATAAAAATCGCTTGCTAGTGATTATTTTTCACAGGTTTTTAATTATTATTGTTGTAGGTAATATTTTGATCAGTGAATAAATTAAAGCGTTTTTCTTAAAATAATACTTATTTGATAAAACAGAAAAGGGTGACGGTAATGCCGATGACCCGAACTCTACCAATATTTATTTCAGTGATAGATTAGAAATGAATTAACACCGCTTAACGGTGAAGGAAAACGTAATAAGAAAACCTGAGCGTTTTCTAAAAAAAACTTCAAAAGTGTATGTCTACCTATTCGCACTTGGCTAGCGCCGTTTACTATGGCCTAAGACACCCTCATTCTGAGAGATCCCTGCCTAGCAGTGGGACAATACTCGTAACTGGTTGACGGCGACAGATTAGTGTTATAAAATGTTTTTTAAGTTTGTTTAAAATCACTAATTTCATTTCGTAAAAACCGTGAAGAACTCTTAGAGGTCTATAATATCATGTGTGTGAAGCCTTCGCATTTTGTTACAGTATACTGTGTTCTAAACCCTTCTAAGGGAAGATATTGATGCGAAATGTGATGGCACAAGCCCATTATCATTGTATTACTTTTTTACGCAAAAATTTTTTAGATATTTTCCGTGACTTACTTGCACATACCCTTCAAGATCAGTATACCTTGTCACACCGATGACGAATTTAAAACAAAAGTAGAACAAACTTGGTCAACAGCGATAATGTCACTCTTATCACTTCACTATTTACGCCTTCTTCGCATTTTTTCACAATATTTCAAACAATACCAATTAAATTACGAACAATTAAAAAAATGTATATTTAATACATGATTCCAGCAAATTCGCTCACGCCGAAAACCTATCAGAATAACTCACATTGATTTACTGATGCGAATAATTCATACTCTAGAAAACTATTTCGATAAGTGAAGTGTTTATCTGTTTTTCGCTGATAAGATATCGGTCTCAAGGATTGTAATTCACGAGTTTTCCTGCCGGACCTACATAATGCAATTAATAACAATCGATGAGACCTGACCGCTGCATTATGTTTTATCTTTGATACTGTATTACCTAATTAAATGTCTCTGTGTCGGCAAAATATCTCGGCAAAATATCTTTGATATAAAAGAAAGATATTTAATACGATAGCAGAATGTTTTTTTTACAGTTTTAATCGCAACACTTAAGGAGTTGAAAAACTTCTATGGGTCCGTATAGAATCCTGCAAAATTAGGAAAAACGTTATAAAGGTCGAAAATAGTTCGCTAATAAAATGTAAATCAAATAATTTTATTGGTACTATAAAAAGACTTCCCATAAAGAAGTATTTTCACATACTAATGTTGTCGAGGTACAAAAGTTTGAAAAACACTGGAGAATAACATGATGAAATCATACTCAAATATAAAGTAAATAATAACAGAATTTAAATTATGTTTCTTATATAAAAATGTTGCCATAATCCTTAAAAGTACAACGGTTCCACTGCCACATTTGTTTCTTCCTTATTAAACTGCTATGGGGCTCTCCATTAATCACGTGAGGCTCGAAAAGGGGAGGAGGGATCCCTAAAAAAATACGAAATATCGCAGGGGGGGTAGTAATATATCACGTGTATGTTTTCGGCAAACTCGCGATTACTTAACCAAAAACCGGGGACACTGTACATTAAATAATGTTCATGTATTACTATAAAAATGTTTTTCGCGTACCTTTTATCATTTTTAATTTAATATAAAAAAATAATATTGTTTGTAGTTACTAAAAAATACACGTGATATGTGGGAGAGGGTGGGGGATGTAGTTTTATACTTCACCATGTATCACCAAGGAGGAGAGGGGGGTTAAAAATGTCAAAATAACATCATGTGATTCATGAACGGCCCCTATGATTTGTTTATGGAGGGTGTTATGAGGCAGAGATTTATCATTGTGAGTCCTTCGATCCTAGTCTACAGTGTCAGTAACTCAGTAACGAATTTGTCCTATTCATCTAAAACCCGTTATCACTCGTTGGTCAAAGATGTATGTAGACTGTAGTGTCTATGTAACACTTTTTATATCAGACTGAAGTAACAAACGAACGTGCAGTTCACCTGATGGTAAGTGATTACTGCTTCCAATGGGCATTTGTAAGCAACTTCATATACAACAGGGGCTCTATATGAAGTCGATCACAGATACGTTGTTACTCCTAAGGACTGAGATGGTCGCCCCATATATAAGTGAGCCGTTTATGTACTTTTTTATCAAAATATACAACACATAAATTATGTTTACGAAATATCTCACCTGCAGGTTTCCGATCTGTACAACGTGCTTTGACCAATCGAGCTGCTACACGTTGGTATTCTGTGAAGACTACTGGCGGGGTGAATCTGCGGCGGCCTCAGGAACGCGCTGCCCCCGTAGCCCACGCCCAGCATTGGGGACTCTATCATGGAGCTATCAAGAACACTAGTTTCATCCGTTTCTTCCTCAATAGATCCCGGTTTGTAGAATATCTTACCGGCAGACAACGTCGGTTTTTGTTTGACTTCCTTTTGGACGTCATCTTTCCGTACCTGCATTTCATAGGAAACGGATGGTTCTAAGGCCATAATGACGCAATGTTAGTCACGATATGGTGTCCACCCTCTCTAACAACACTCCAGTTATGTTTATGACGTTATGTTGTCGAAAATTCATCGTGGTTGTGGTTTTGGGCTTTCAAAATTGTGCTCAGTCTTTGGCAGTCTCTGGAAAACAAACAAACAATTTAATGTTTTCACAAAAAAACAATATTTTAACATAGCTAAATTATTTATATCATAATTTATAAAGTTATGAAATGCTGTTTACTTTTCCATTTTCAACAGAATTTGAATACTTATTAGCTTTAAAAATAATTTCAATACCTACTTAAACCTATTTGTTGTAATAAATTGGAAAAATAGAAATATTTATTAATTGACGTGAAAATGTAATAAATATGAAATAGGTACTAAAGTAACTTAACCGAGTATAGTATTAATAAATTATGAAAAATATGAAAAGGAACCATTTGGACTTCTTTGTTTAAAGACAAAGCTCTGTTAAACAAAGTGTTTATTGCATTAAACTCGATGTCGGACAATTTACACGAGTTAATTTGATACCATCTTTACTGCAGTAATAATCGGGTCATTATTTACTTAAGCCTTTATTTATGGACGCGACATTTTATAAAGGTATGATCGTATGAATATTTTTAATGCATACAATATTTTTAGTATGTACCTAAACCAAATCCTTTAAATTGAAATTGCTTACTACTGACATCTATTGACAAATAGATGTACTATTGATAGATACGGATGTAAAACGATTTCTTAACAAAAACCGAAAAAAATGTTGAATTGTTCCTTTTATTTTATTTCCTATTTGTACTGCAGACTGAGACTTATTAAATTGATTTAAGAACTCATAATCATTAATATTTACCGTGATTTATTCAAATTAAGTAACTAAAGAAACTATCTTATAAAATGTAAAGGCAAAAATTTATTGATATAGTGTATGTCAATTATCAGATGAACATCATTGTGTGGCATAGATGGATCTAAGGTCTTAATTGCACAACTTAATTTTTAATTACATAGCAAAGGAGTACAGCGACATCTATCGGTAAATAGCGAAATGTTTGAACTGCTGTAATTAGTGATATTGACGAAATCACGATTACTAAATGACTATGGTATTACGAATGCGCACTCGACGGTGCGCATTAAGCTTTTGAGGAGTTTAAAATTACCATTGCAAAAGGAAGCTTTACGGAATGAATTAAAATTTTAGCAATTAGCAAACTTGTTTGGCTTTTGTTTCTTTCTTTTAAAATACTTGACGCCTTAGCGAATATAAAATATAAATTTTAGATTCGTCTTTCAAATAGATCGTATCGTTAAAGGTTCCGTTTAACGACACGACCTATTTGACTAACTAAGAAATAATAGTTTCTATAGTATCTTTCGTCATTTATATAGTGACTATTTTCGCCTATGTTCTAACACAAGTGCACTCCAGCTCGAATTACAATCTGAGCTCCGTTCAGCGACAATTGTTAGCAATTTTTCTTAGGATCCAGATTCTTCCGTCATTTTGACACGTTACGTCCTTGCACTCATTAGAATCTTCCCGGTCTCCTTGACAACCGACGGATGCCTGTTTCCTCCCACAACACTCTTGTATTGCGGAAAACCTCGTGTAATGCTTAACCCTATTTACGTTATCCGAAGGAAGAACAAATAGTGAGGAAGGAAGCCATTTCGTTTTATTAACAGCAGCAAGGTGTGGCGTGAATGGACTATTACAATGAATAAGTACATCAATCTGTTATGACTTATCTCCTGGAGTCATTACGTGGTTGATAGAACGCTACTTAGGTATGTTTATGCATCTAGTCGTACTTATTTAGCTCAGACTAACACGAGTCTTATTTTGTTCGATGTTAAACTTGCCAGAATTTTAAAATATGTTCAAACGTTTACAATTACGTTGTCGGGAATTACACAAAGTTGTAAAGTTAGTTAAACTTTTGAGACATATTTTGACTTGTTTAATAATAGGCAATGTTTTAAATGCAAATTCTATGAATTACCGAGAAACAGTGATGTGTACCGAATATATGGTTCTCTTTCTAATAATGTGTTCATATTCAATAGAACTCTGAAAGCATTGGTTTTCATATATTATCTCAACTTAATTAGTATATAGTCGTAAATGCGCATAGCGGATTCCACGCAAAACGTATACATAGAAAAAAATAGCGCATGCATACTTCGAAAGCATTAGAACATGTTATTTTACATATATAAGTATTTTTAAGAAATAATTAATAATAAATGATACTGATAATAAATACTCAATGATACTTATAATGAATACTCCTTAGTCTATTTCATACCGTCAGCCCTAATATCAATCATTTTAATTAGATTACATTTGCGTTACATCATAAAACGCGATGTCTGTGACATCTGTTCTATACACCAGTATGTACATTGGTACCATGCTACTGATCCTACCAAATAAAATGCATAAACATTTCAAATATCGCATAATTTTCTTGGCGAAAGCAGATCTTACTTTTTAATTTTACGTTAGCTACTGCATCTATAATATTATTATCTAACTATCCGAAGCCGCAAACATTCGTATACAACAATACTTTTAGTACATCTCAACTATAAAACAAAAACATTCAATTAATCTTTTATTAAAACTTTCAGTGACATTCAATTATTTTTTTAAGTGTTTAATGCTACGTAACAATAAACATAATGCACCAATAAGTACACAAATCGTTGTTTTTATTTCAAGTTAACATATATTCTGATCAAAAGACTGCCATTGTTGGATACATATTGGAATCTACGTAATTATAACTTTTAATTTATTACGTAAAATACCGTATACAACTGTTCAATGAATCATTGGGTCTTTGAAATCGAAATTTCATTGACAATAAAGCAACCATAGACAGTGAATGATGAACTTGCTCGCGTCTACACGAGACGGTTAGCGAGATGTCGCGTGTCGAATGCCCCGCACGAAGGCCGCCCCCAATTGCCGTGTCTGAACGGCAATTAATGAGCATGTGGCAGCTACTGGCCCTGTTCACTACTCACTAGGCCTCCAGGTAATTTTAATTACTATCAATGTCACGACTGTTGTTGAATAATAGCTGTGGTCTTATGATAAATTTAAAATTGTTAAAACTCCTTGTGGTTTGTTTGCAAAGGTTCCTTACAAGAATCAAGACTTCTTCCTAATAAGACTAATTCCTTCTGGATATCTAGAGTTCTCCTGCTGGGTTAGGAAGAGTTGATGAACATATTTGGAGAGATTACAAAAGGCGTTGCAATTTACAGAGGTAACATTGATCTACGAGTATGTTCGAACGCAAGAATCCAACCATAGACAAGATTGTTTTATTTCCAGATGTCTATGGGCGACAGTGAATACTTATTACTGAGTGTTTTTTTTATATGTCATATTTTATAATATAATTAGGGATAATTTTTTGATACAGATTGTCTATGGCCCTTTTATTATAAACATCATTTTTATTAAATTCGTTTAGGTTCAATAGCACCAGTCGGGGTCTTTCCATGAATGTCATAGTAGACGAGTAATGTACAAAGCTTTCGAGATTGGCAACAGCGTCTTTTTAAATGACACAAACACCAACTGCAGTCACCAACATGACTGAGACAGGCGGAGTGAATATCAGTGCTTCCAGATGCACTGTAATTACAGCAGATCTACTGTATTTTCAACTTTTTTAATTTATACTATAATAGTTTGTTGCATCAAATTGCACAGACATGTTTGGGAATGACCTTTTTTTCGTGGACCAAAATTTACCTATCATCTACTGTAATTTTGTGCAAAATACTGTTTTTTTTTTTGTAGTTTCCAGTAGAAAACATTGTAATATTATAATCACGAGCATTGATTAGCATAGCCTTTTCCTGTGTCCAGCAGTAGACCTCAAAAGGCTGGGTGCAAGTCGATAAATTCAAGTAACTGCCACTTTTACTAGGTACATGAGTATTGCAATATGTACCTGGGTAATTAAATATATAATAGCCTTGTTATTGATAATATTAATAAGTGCTTTTTTATATTCAATGTTGTTATAATATCTTTATAGTTAATTAATCCAGTCAGTGCGTTGGATTTAATCATTTGTTTTATGATATGACATTAATTACAACTTGTCTACCTTTCTAATATTTAAATAACTTAATAATAATAGGTCACTACAGATAAAAATAGCGAATAAAGTTAAAGATAAATATTCATTAACATCATAATTAGGGTTTCTTACCCAAAAGGTAAAAACAGAAACCTATTATTATGACTCCACTCCGTCTTGCCGTCTTTTTTTTTAACCGACTTCCCAAAGAAAGAGAAATTATCTATTCTCATTATTATTAGATGATTAACCACTTACCATCAGGGGGGCCGCTTGCTCGTTTGCTATTTCATATTTATAAAAAAAAGAAAATCATGTTTACCACAGTACTAAATATCCTATATGTCATCTATGTCTATGTGTATCCGGGTCATAATCTATCTGTGTATATTCAGCGAAATCCGACCAACAGTTTTGGCGCAAAACAGTTACGAATACACATACATCCTCACATACTTTCGCATTTTTAATATTATCAACTTAGGTAGTGTTTTATCAAGATATATAAAAAATGAACGCCTTATTATAACAATAAATAAGGGGGTGGGAGGAGACGACGGTTAAAATATTTATGAAGTTATACTTCTTTTAGCGCGGTAGGGAAAAATGATGAGAGTAAATTTTTACGATGTGCGCGCACACCGTCCTGAAAAACCTACACCCTGAAGTTAGCTATAGTCGACATTTTAGATTTATTTTTATTTATTATTTATTCAGAATTAATAATACCATTCTTAAATTATCTACATAATTTGTATATTTGTGATATTTAAATGAACTTTTTTAACTCGATCATGCGTTATAATAAAACTTTCAATGTATTAAACACTTTTTGTATTACTTGTGACGTTTTTTCTACAATCGTAGAATAAGGCGAGAGATAAAATTTTTAGAAATATTTTTATTTTGCTACGCCAAAGAAGTACAAATTCTAACGCGTGTACATTCTAACACACACACTCTTTTTTATATTGATTTGTTTGATTGATTTGTGATATGACAAATCAATTATCACTTGCTATAACGGTGTGAGAAAATATCATACAGAAACCTACAGCCTGCGAGTTCTTTAAGAAATTGCTTTTTGCAGCGCAGTGGATAGTGATCTTCTGTGGATGTCGTTTCTATTCTGAAAGATGAGCCCTGGCCGATAGCGGGACAATGTAAGGCCGAAGACATAAAATCAAAAGAACATTGAGATGTTCAATGACATATTAAATTCATGTTCCGCAAATTATTTACCTCCGATAACGTTATTCCGTCTGATGCTTGACATTGCTAACTGTCTACATACGTTTGACCTCATACGAGACAACACTCGCATTAAAGGTTAATCGCATCGTATATATCGGCATTTCAACTTATCGGCACATTATTTACGTGATGTGTACTTTAAGTTGCAGAAGCCTTATTCTACTACAAACAACTTTTTTAGGAGTATAACATAGGAATTCAGTCCACCTCCTCCTCCTCCTCGGTACGTTTGCTAATTGTTGCCCATCGTGATGCCCTCCTCAGTCTTCTCTCTTATCAGTTTCCGCCATTCCTGACGACCAGTGACGGAATGAAATGCTCAGGTGATACTGGTATCCAGATACGCATACCTGATGCGACTATCTCTTCGGGTTTTGCCCTATAGATCTCTTGCTTAGTAATTTCCCCGTTATTATCGGTCCAAACAAAACCACAATAAATGTCAATTGCCGACTGTAGATTTTTATGACATAGAAGTAAGAAATGGGCATACTGTCCATCTGATTCAGTAGTCACGAAAAACTCTAATAATCCTCAAAGAAATTTATGTTTTACTTAGGTCGGTCACAGATACATTGCTACCCCCGAGGAAGCTGATCTTAACTATACCTACCTTTCAAATTGGAACACGGCATTTGACATTATTGTTATTATAAGCCTTAATGCAGATTTTCTATCTACATTTGACTTTGTGTGAAACAAGTATGATCTTTTAATTAAGACTAATTAATATCGACTATTTAATTATCAAGCAGCTCAGTCGCCAATAACTCACTTTTCAACGATTTTCTAAAATCAAGGTTTTCAAAGTTCCGTAGATAAAAGATTTTTCAACTTCTTGCATAATCTATTCAAACGACCTATATTTTAACGTTATAGTTATACAACCGACTGTAGGTAAAGGCTTTTAAAATATTATTTTTAAGTTGCTCCGGTGAGATATGGCAGTGGCTGAAAAACAGAGGAAAATGCAAAACAGTTACGGTCACCTATGAACAACTTTTTTGAACAGCCTCATCTCATAGCACTCCGGAAATGCCTCGGGAGGAAGTTCATTCCACAGCTTTCATGTTTAATGCAAAAGTTTCATAAATACCTACTTTTTAAGCCGTCTATCGATTTTTTTCGATGAAAATTCTGAATTCGCCAGTTTTTGACAACAGCATTAGATATTTGTGCGAGCAGACTTTTCCTTAATTATTGCTAAAGAAACGCTATAACATGAAACCCATAAAAAATTATAAAATGTCAACTTACGTGTACAATACTCGTACACAACTTAAAACATGCTTCATATTGTTAAAATGTTAATGTACAATTTCCTCAAATCTTCCGAAGTATAATAAACAATTATCTATCTAATCCGATAAACCAAGGACAATAGCTTATTAAAAAAAACAAATGCCCATGAACCGAGCATAAATGCGTAGCAGTGTATTGTATCACTATAATAGGTATTATACCATAATGACCACACACTGCCCTATTTATTTAACACAGGAAGTTATGACGAGCTAGAGAAAGTGTGATTTATGAATTTGACGGCGTAATCCATCAAATTCATAAATCAAATAACATTACTCTGAAGCTAAATTTGGGATGGGTGTACGATACTGACTATTTTTATTAGCAAACGAGCAAGCAATCCACCTGATGGTAGGTAAGTAGTCACTGCTGCCCATGGACATTTATAAGCAACTGCATATAGAACAGAGAAGCTACCTAAAGTCAGCTGCGTTGCTACTCCTGAGGATTAGGATCGTTGCCTCATATGAAACTAAGCCGGCAGCCACACCCACCAAAACGCAAGAACTGCTTCACGCTAGAAATAGGCAACTTCATATTAAAGAGACATTCTATCTAAAGTCAAACACAGCTGCGTTGCAACTTCCGAGGACTAAGATGGTTGACGCATACGAAAGCCGCATTAACACTCTAAAATACATAGTTTCGTTTCATTATCAAACTGATTTTTATTCATTGGAAAAAATAGACAATATACCTATAGATACGGTTATTAACTAGTAAAAAAAATTAACACACCATTTAGCTGAAAGATATACAAAATACATAGATATCTCCCAGTGCGTGTTAAATATAACCTGTTTTATAAATGTATTCATTTTATGACCATATAATTACCACTTATTTATAATAATTTAGAACAGATCTTATCTGATACTCAGCATGAATGTGTGTCATACGAGTTATTGCATCATTAAATTAATTGTAGCTAATTATTGATTCGTATCAAAACTTGGTACATGTCCCATATAGTAACTTCATAAAAGTTCTCCAGGTGGTAGAACCAATGTAGTTCGACCGAAGAGGTACCACCGCCACACCTATTTCTAACGTGAAGCAGTTCTTGCGTTTTGGTGGAAGGGTGTAGTTGCCGGCTCACTTTTATATGAGGCGACCATCTCAGTCCTCGGGAGTAGCAACGCATCTGTTCTTTTGTTGACTTCGTATAGAACCCCTGTTCTATATGAAGCTGCTTACAAATGTCCATGGGCGGCAGTAACAACTTACCATCAGGTGGGTTGCTTGCTCGTTTGCTACTTCATATTAATAAATAAAAAATAAAATAAAATAAAATCACAACATAACACACAACAGAAATAAGTAAACAGGCTATCATTTCATTCAATTAGATTTTTTGCATTATGTACTTGCAAACTGGCCATAGTTCTTGTCTAGAAGATTTGTATCTCCTGACAGGTCTTCCCCAGGCAATCATGTCTGAAATCAAAATTTATTGCCACAGCATCGAGGTGACGGGAAGTCTCTATTTTGGGACTCGGGACCCCACTTATAAATTGATTGCAAACTCAATTCCGGCATCATAACTATAGGCGTATAGATTGAAGGAAGAGGTACCCATAATTTGATAGTTCACAATCATCCAGTTAGTTGAAGGTACGTGAAAAGGCACTAGGGCACTTTTTTAATTTTGAGAAGGATTTTAATTCTATAGATTCATAGGTAAATGTCGTAAGACGTGCGCTTACCTCGTCCTAAACGTCTATCTCAATGATCGACAAATTTAAGTTACATCGGACGTAGACGGGAGATGGCTGGGTTGAAGAACAATATTGAGTATCTGTTGTTAAAACGTTAGAAACCTTGGTCACTTACTCGAACCGACTCTACCATCACACATGACTGCAATAGAAGTTACTATCAGGACTCTTAGTTACGGGGAGACGCTCACTCTCTATGGAACATAAAAAGAGTTGTATCCAGATTTATATCTACAATACATATAAAGGCCGTCTTATTTAATACTTTGCCGCCCAACGAATGTGCCGCTCATGGAGGTTCGCTCTCTCCATATCCGGTACACTACGTCTCTGGATATCGGTGCCTATCTTATGGATCTTATTCTTTATTTGTCTTGAAATATTCAAAGAAGACATCATACGTACCTTATGATATACCTTTGAGTAATCCTCCATATATATGCAAATGTAAGTTCTTGAATCCGTACATCGTATATACCTACCTACCATTTGTAAACATTTTTAGAGGACTATGAATAGGTAATAATAGATTATTTATAACTTTGGTGTATCTGTTTATTTCTTTACATATTTTAAATCGCAAAAATAATGAATTTTATTTAAAGGTTTGTATTATACAATTATATTCCGTATCCTATTTTAACATTTAATCTTTGTTTGTTCATTAAAGTCCATCTTCTCTATCACGAGTTATTACGATTACATAAAATTATGTTTTTTTTTTAAACGTGAGTCACATCCAATAATAATTAAGTTGGTGCCGGTTTCATGAGAAACGGGAAGCTAAGGAAAGTTCATGCGGGTGCAGAAATATTCCTAATTATGATTCCTTATTTCATGATCAAACCAACGACACCGTCCGTTGCGGTCACGGTCACCGGTGCGCCAAATTCAAGAAAATTCCGATCCATAGTTTTAGCTTTAAATAATAACGATTTGGTATAAAATTAATTCAATTAGTAAGTTCAAAGCACTGATTAAAATCATACTTTGCCGTAAAACATATACAATTTCTGATTACATAGAGGACAAAGGAGCTTGGAACTGAGCATTAGTGTATATTTCAATGGTTAATTGATTGTAAAGTGTAGCGTACCTTGCCAAAGCCTCATGCTTAGTCAAATTCAAGGCAAGATACTGGAGCTATCTTTTATTGGTATGTAAAAAAAATTCAAAGATAAATCCGCTGAGTTTCTTACCGGATCTTCTCAGTTGTGGTCGTGTTCCGATCCGGTTGTAGTGTAAGAAAAATATTGTACCTGACATTTTGTAAGTGCCCCCGTAGGCTTATGCAAAATAAAGACATTTCATTCTATTTCATTTCATTCAACAAAGTACTTAATATTTAGCGCGCTAAAGTTGCTCTCTCAAATACTGACAGATTCAAAAGGCCGAAAATATTAGAATACAATGTAACTTATATATTGAACTTAGTAAATTAGGAATAGTATTACACGGGCTACCTGTATTTTAAATCTTTTCGTGTTTTAGAATGGAGGAAAGCTGGCTTAGTTTGATAAAATAATTGCACGAGATGCTAAAATTTGCAGAGCTAAGTTGTTCCTATATCTACCACACTATTCAGATCTGTAATCAATTTTAAATAAGAAAAAGTCGATAAACTACCTAAAATGAGCCTCAGTTAAGAAATTTCATGTACCTATTTTTTTATAAAATGGTCTTTTTTATAAAATTGAAATAGCAAACGAGCATGAGCATCCGCTAGCGACTTCATATAAGACAGAGGTTTACTCTGAAGTCAACGTCTGATGTTGCTACTACCGAGGACTAAGATCGTGATATGAAAGTGAGCTTAAACTAACCTCACCGATACTAAGGAAAATTAGTCTGAAATAGATTCAGTTGGCTTCTTCTTTGTAAATGGCAACATGATCCTTGCACTAACAGTTAGCATTATATGAAAGCATCGCTGCTTATGAGTTGATCTGCCCACGGCTTCATAAAACATGACTCACGCGAAATTAGGCATCAACAAGTGGCTGAGTGACACTTCACCTATGCATTGGATTATGACTGACTATTGAGACACTTTGTGATGGCCTATTTGTTTTAGCTGAAAAAGAAATACGTAATTTCCATAAAATTGGACCTAATACTATTCTTTGAAACAATGTGTTAGTTAAAACGTTCTTTTTCCTCTATTTTTATGGACTTTTTATTTATCTGTTTTATTCACATATTAGATTTATTAACATGTTCGCTATCTATGGGTAATCCAATTTTTTGTTTTGATTAACTCCATTTGTAATACAATAAGACTTAAAATGGCTTATAGTAGGGGTGTTGTTGGGAAGCAATTTGTATTTTGGTTTAAACACTATGTAGTTTGCAACATATTTAAACACTATAAGATTGAACAAAATTTCTATAAGTACCTATCTTATGTTATTGATCTCTATACTTTAAGCACAAATATTGGTACCAAATGAAATTATATACATATGCTAGTAGAATCTATCTAGGATTTATCAGAACAATCTATTGGTTATAAAATATACTATTATTTATATCGAAATTATATCACTAAGCCTTATGATTTTAAATTTACCTACTTCGTAACGTGTCAAACAGGAATTCGCTTATTTGCATTTATGAACGTTTTAGAACCATATTGTATTCATTTTATTTTAATGTTGGTTTATTTAACACTTTACCGAAGTGTTGTTTGAGAGATAATAAGTACGTGTAAAAATCGTTTTAACGGGTTTTAACTATTGCAAAAACATTTAGTTATGTTTACCAAGCAAACAAAAAGCTGAGATCATATCCACTATGCAGTGTTTTTATCTAGAAAAATTAAAACAGCGATGTCTTTTGACTCCTATGAGTGTAGTAAATATAACAAATGACGAACCGTGACTTCGATGTTATATTATGATATAAACACAACAAATGCATGCTTTATTTACAATTCAAATTACGATGAACAAAGTCGGACATGCTGTGTATGCCTGAAGTATGTACGAGGACCACAAATATTATTTAACTAAGTAATTATAAACTTATGGGTTATTCTAACCTGTTTGTTGTACATAGGCATTCCTACAACAAAGTTCCAATAAGCTTGTGTCATTGCTAATCTAACGAAATACCCACATCTGTTTAGTCTACTTCTAACTAAGAGTTTCATTATGAATGGACTGCTCACTTACCAATATTTACGACTGATAGCTGCATTTCTGTCAAACTTCACGTACAATGCAAACAATCACTTGACAATAACATACGTAATGTCTTTTCAAATATCTAAGTCAGGATTAGTGGGAGACCCACAGTTAAACGTGTTTCGCGTTTATTCCAGGTTTGATGACGTCTACGTGTGATTTGTTCGCCTGGATAGCGTGGACTGAACGCGTGCAGACTGCTAGCTGGTACCTATGCCAATTGTACCGAGTACCGACTTTATTTGTTAACTAGCCACGCGTTAGGAAACAATTGTGCTCTCTGTCAGCTCGGTAGATAAGATTTAAACGGCCGTTCCGTTGCACATTTGCCCATACACCTTGCGAGGTGTAAAAGTGTACACCTGCGATGTCAAGGTGGCGGCAGTCGATCATTTTTTCAAAGACGAAGTTTCTCAAGCGATGACTATAAACAATTATAAGGAAACCAAAATAATCCACTATAAATACTCCCTAATTTTAAGAGGCGTAATTATTGCATTGACTTACACACGACCATTTTAGTCCCTAAAAGCTACTGTGATCGACGTCATGACTCACAGTTCCATAAGAATATGGTCACAGGTGTCCGTGGACGGCAGTAACCATTACCATCAGATGAACCATACGCTCGTTTCGTATTTCAATCTTATAAAACAAAATTGCCGTGAATTGTAAAGTAGATAGACAAGGGCATTATGCTATTACAAAGCTAATACAAATGCAAGTAATTGCATATGTATTAAATGTTCCAATGTAAACATGTCATCGGCATCAAAGTATTACTAATAATTAATATTAAATTTTATTATATTTGTAGCCAAAAATATACTTAATACTCGTTAAGAAAATTATGTCAATAAGTATATGTGTACTAAATATCGAATTATTCAAATAACAAAAATATTAGTATTTGTATAACATTGTTTAAGTTACAAAAATTGTAATCATTATCATTACTATGTTAAAAAGTTGGTTAATAACAAATCGGCCTCATGCTATCGTAACTAGTTCTAAAATAAGTCTTAGTCTTGGAGTGCTAAATTTATATATTCTAATAATACATATTTTTTACTAAAAGCTGTCAATTGATTTAAGCTGAAGATCTTTACTTTACTTCTCATGTAAGTGTTTTAATATTATTAAATATGTACCTATTATACTCGTCATGTAGTAGCAGTCCCATAATTTTTATAATTACATTTTATAATCCATAAATATATATTCGTGGTGATGAAAAAATCAATAAGTGGTTTTAAAGTGTTTTGAGAGGACAAGAACGTATAGAGGTAATGTAAGGACATTACCTCGATACGTTCTTGTCCTCTCAAAAACGCATACTTGCCCTCTCAAAAAACGCGTACCTTTGAGCTAGTGACGTCATCATAAACCCGACCAATCAGGAGCGTTTAGTATCACGTGACAAACTGTTCAAATAATGCATATTTATTTACGGATTTTTAAATAAATAAATTATTATTTTCAAGTTATTTTAATAAATAACCATTTTTAAACTCGTAATATACACTGATACCTATCAGTAATTGACACTTAAATTTTCGCATTGTCAAATAGCCTATTACGGCAATCAGCGGGCGGTTGCCGCCAATGACAATGAAAGCAGCCACCGTTGATGACCAAACAAAGGTTCAATGTGAGTGTCGCCTTGGTCGCCAATATCCGTGGCTTTGTACGCCAATTTCCACCTCACGACTGCATTCTGCTTGGTATTAATAGACACTACACGCCATTTAGTCTTGAATGGATGCCCTTATTAATGAATGAATGTATGATTGGGACATGATTTTAAATGCGAGTCGTAGGTGTAAACACAGCTACGATATGTTGGTACTGTAGCCAATAAATAGAAGTGTAGCAATGAAGATTATTTTTATCAGATTGAAGTAGCAAACAAGCATGCAATCCACCTGATGGTAAGTGGCCACTGCCACTCATGGACGTCTGTAAGCAACTTCATATAGAATAGGGGTTCTTTCTGAAGTCGATCACAGATGTGTTGCTACTCCTGAGGACTGAGTTCACCTCATATAAAAGTGAGCTGGCAACCAGCAGTTCTTGCGTTTCGTTGAAAGGCCAACGAAATGCATTCTTTAATATAAACACAGTTTTTCTTGTGGTATAAAGTTAATAATCATCATCCAAAATTGATATTCTTCATAGTTTATGTCATTTTCGTCATCCATGCATGGCTGAGTAGTTACCATACCCGTTGCCACGCAGTAGGTTCCGGGTTTGATTCCCGGCCAGGCAAACATCTGAACGTAAAATCTAGATTTAAGTTCTAGGTCTTGGTGTGTGTATTCGCTTTTGTGTGTGTATGTTTTTTTTTATAAATATGAAGTAGCAAACGAGCAAGCAGCCCACCTGATGGTAAGTGGTTACTGCCGCCCAAGTCATTTGTAAGCAACTTCATATACTCGTAGAACAGGGGTTCTATCTGAAGTCCATCACAGACGCGTTGCTACTCCCGAGGACTGAGATGGTGGTTTCATATAAAAGTGAGCCGGCAACCATACCCTTCCAACGAAACGCAAGAACTGCTTCACGCTAGAAATAGGTGTGGCGGTGGTACTTCCCCGGTCGAACTACAT
>DWNE01003008.1:0-17550 GCA_018249875.1 Cecropterus toxeus | reverse complement strand
ATTAACGTGACTATATGGGTATCAAATGAAAGCTAGTAAATAGGCCGTTCTAAAAAATATATATTATATTATATTACTTGACTATTTTGTTGAAAATTCATATCAAACTCAATGATGTATCATTATGACCAACAAAAATATTATACGCAGTCGGATTTTTTATTTTACTATTCAGTGATACTAGTTTTTTCAAATTGCCGACCCACTCAAGCAAACTAAACTATCTATATGAAATATGTGCGTTAAAATAGTTCTTAAATTGTAAATTTGATAATCAATTTTAGAAGTATTTTACATGGGAAAATATTTATAGGACGCGAAATTCAAATTTTGGCAGGAAGCGCTCGTACCAATTAAAGAAGAAATAACATTATTTGAAACTATTTATTTACGTCGGCTATAACCGACTCCTTTACAAATTATCTTAAAATTTCAAATTACATAAAGATTAGATCTTGTGAAAAATTTATGTTTTTTTAAATTTGATTTATCTTTCTCCGTTCATCGTCCTTACATCTGTCACAGAAAATAAAACATATATGTAGATAAATACTCATATATGAGTTATGTTGGAAAACGTAATAAAATTAAGTGTTTGTAATTTTAAAAATCGCAGAGAAATCTACTTTGATGAAAGCATGCGAAAGTAGAGATCGGTTATCTTTGTATGGAATATGAAAAATAAATCGAATAAAGCCTTGAGCGAAAGTTCGTTTATTTAAATATATATTAAAGATTTTTATAGGTTTGTTGTAGAATATAAGTATTCGTTTCTTTTCTAGCCTCTTAGCATCAAAAAGAATTAGGCTGATTAATTAAATTGAAAATAATCACGTGATATTGCATCAAAATGCCACCAAAAGTGATGCCGCGTCTAGGTAACAGTAGAGTCCGTCCCTAAGGGCTACGGTGTCCCCTGACTGTCGTATGAGGCGACTAAAAAGGGTTTCCGGTGTTGCAGAGGACTCCGGTTACGTCCCTTCGGAGATCCCGGAGTCCTCTTCGCAGCGCCGAGGAAGGCCACCGGGGGGATTTTGGTGCGGTAAAAATCGCACATTTTATGGCGTCGCTCCTACGACGTCAGATACCTTTGAAGGTTTCCCCCTCGAAAACAAAAAAAAGGTACAGTAGAATAAGGGAATGTAAAGATTCCCACTATCTTATAATATCTTACTGACTACACGTAGATTTCAGTTCTGTGTTATACGTCCATACTCACCAGGAATCATTTTCTTCAGTCTCTGTAATATTCGACATAATTGAAGATTTTTGTTTTACAAACACTTTTTTCCTTTGCGGCCTATAAGACAATCTCAAGTTAATATTTATACTTCTTTTCATATCAAACGGATCAGATACAGTGCTTCTCATGTGACAAATCGTTTTAAGAAAGTGACTAATCCTTATACTCTATTGGAAAAATACTTCTGAATATAATGTAATAACTGCTTAAAAATGTGGCAGTAACCTATGTACAGATATATCTAATGTCTTCAGAATCTATCTGTTTCACCGATCGAGTATATAGATATAAAATACGTTCGTCAACACAAATTACATTTAGACGGAAGAAATAGTTTGTAATAAGTAAAACTAATTTAATAATTATTCTATCATTTCTTTTACTTATTATATTTTTTGAATAAGAAAACAATTAACGTGAAAAAAATATACCTGCTCTTTATATTATACCACGGCTGCGAACAGGTTTCTCCCCAAATCAAAAATAGGACGCCAGATAAACATAGTACAGATCCATGAAAACACCATATATGTTTCCAAACACTTGGCGAATCCTGTAAAGGATTATTATGTTAAGGAAAATTAAACTAAAAAAAATAATAATTAATAGAAGTTAGCCATAAAAAATAGCCGTCATGGGACGCCTAGCAGATGTTAAATATCGTGCATATACTCGTAAATACGATTTACCTAAGTACAAATAAAATGCACAAAAAAAAGCGACAGGAACGAAATATATAGCACAATGAACACCATCAACGAACCCCACACAAAGTCAAAGTATCAGCGCAGCCCGCTTAGTTTTGTTTGATACTTAATAGTTACCAAAATTTATAAGAGATGGCGCTAAAATAAATAAAGGCAAGCATCGCCACGAATCAATGAGGTTTAGCCCCCGCATATAGATGTAGAAGTAAACAAAAATATAATAAGTTTATATTTCTAGATCGCCTCATTTATTTAAGTGTATTTATTGTGTATTTCCTTACGACTCGTTTCAAGCAGAAGACATCGACGCTTAACTCTATTATTTTATGGTAAAAATACGTGTAGCAGTGATGCCTCCCACATCAAATCACGATAGGCTCTATCATCATATATTGAAAATTGTATGTAGGATATTCCACATAATCTTTTTTCAATAACATCTAGATATTTTTAAAACGTGTGCTTTTGTTAAATTAAAGGTGACTATTTCATTAAAATAAACATATAATTTTAAATAACTACTTCATATTTTCTTGTAACATGTCCAACTCCCAACGAAACTATTATTCCAGCTGTATGTCCAATTATTTTGATTACAGTGTTTATTGAATTTGCATACGTCTGAGTTAATTCCTGGAATAAAAAGATGTTTTAATAATCCAGTTCATTAATTATAGTATCGTTTTGTATTCTACAAGTTACTTAAATAGTTCTCAAAATCCACAAGTCTAAATAATGAACTTATGACAAACATGGCAAAAATTACTCATCATTTTAAAGTTTCTACCTGTGGTTTTAATCAGAGTGACCGTCTATGGCTTAATATCAATCTGACGTTGGGCCTTAAGCCAGTAGTAAGACTAGGCGTAGGGCCCGAGCTTGGGAATACTGTATATACTATACTGTATATAATTACTTGAAAGTAAATTATTTATTTAATACACCGACGTATTCCGTCCCTAAAGGGCGCCAAGTTAAACTAACGCCCAGAGCGGTACTAAATCCGCCATGGTTTCATGGTAAAGGAAGGCAATCATTATTTTGCCATGAGCGGTAAATAAGTACATATAACCCCAGTTTGGAATATTATGATTTCATGATTGATCTCTTTTATAAGCCGTTAGGAAGTTCTTACGTAACAAATGTCCAATGTTAGGTCCATTCCGGCCGCAGTGAGCGTAATTGCCGTCGTCAAAATAATAGGCCCGGGAAGCGAAGTGACCATCCACATTGAAAGTACCAGAAAACCAGGAATCACATGCGCTGGAAACATACTTCTCTTTTTATATTATAGTTTTGATGTAGCTAACGAGCATACCATCCACCTGATGGCAAGTGGTCACTGCCACCGATAGACATCTACATATGATTCTGTCTGTCTTCATATAGAACAAAGGTTCTATCTGAAGTCAATCACAGATACGTTGCTAGTCCCGAGGATAATAAGATAGTCCATGGTCATATAAAAGTGAACACGGGTTCTATTTGAACTTAATCACAGATGCGTTGCTACTCCCGAGGACTGAGATGGTCGCCTCATATAAATGTGAGCTGGCAGCCACACCCTTTCACCGAAACGCAAGAACTGCTTCACGCTAGAAATAGGCGTGGCGGTGGTACTTCCCCGTCGAACTACATTGGTTCTACCACCTGGCAAAGTGCTTACAAATGTCCATGAGCGGCAGTAACCACTCACCATCAAATAAAATACAGGCTTTTTTGCTACTTCAAGCAGTAACAAATAAAGGTTTTAGTTCATTACAAGCTAGGACTGATAAGCATTATAGGTACTTTACTAAAGTAGTACAAAGGTATCTTATTTTTCGAAATCTTGCTGCTTAAACTGCCAATTAATTCTGATTGTGCCAAAAAGATAAGTATCTTAAAATTCTTCAATAACACACCTAACTAAACGGAATACAAAACTCGTTCCAGGCCCTTCGTAAATTATATCAGCAACAGGCTACTTTTTTGTGAATATATCACAATAAAATAAAGTAAAAAGTTTTTTTATTAATTCTGTTGTAACTACTTATTTTAAAGAAGGGATTATTATTTGTATCAGTGTGCGGTGTTCGCACCCTACAAATAGTATCAAATCATAGGAATATTTATTGTGTTATTTATTAATTGTAACTGTGATAAGTTAATTAACAAATAACGCTTTACACACGCTACAATAAATAACGCTGTACACTCATAACCCCACATTAGGATTTTCGCCTATGTCGTGGATGCCATGGACATACAAAGACGAATACACAAACACCCAGACCCAGAACAGAAATCTCTACTCATCACTCACATTTCTGTCTAGCCGGGGATCGAACCCGGGACCCACTGCATGTAAGACCGGTATGGTGACTGCTCCGCCACGCGGGTAGTCGAATAGTTAAATACATTCTATGTTTAAACTTGTACAGTTACATGGTATGTTTTTTTCCTATAACTACTTAGATATGTACCCAAGACTCTTGGTGCTCGATTGATGCGCAGGAATTCTACAATTTTCAAACTAGCCTATGTTATATTATAAAATTGTTTGCGTAAAAGTCCTATTTAAATCTGTTCAATAAATTTAAATATTAAAAGACAAATTTAAAATTGTATGACATAAATAAGTAGGTATACGATGAGCTTACAATTCCAGTATTTTGGCAACCAGACTTTACATTCAATATCTAAGACTCTTAATCAATTCTAATATCGATTAAAGATAAAACTTACAAACAATAATGAAGTATTTCCGAATGTGCTTTATTCTTCTCATTGTCTTATTCTGTTTGTATGAATGGAAGGTCTGAATAACTATTGTACCTAACACCATTCGTAAGAAAAAAGGTAAAGCTGTCAATGCTGATGCCTGTAAAGATATTTCCATAAAAATACATACATGAAAATAAAATGTATAATATTTATACAAATATATTAGGAGGAGATTGATGTTCGCACCAACCTCAACCAATTTCGAAATCTATTACTAAGTCTAAGTGAAATTATATTTAGAAATATTCACTAACTAACTAATGATAGGTATATTAACATTTTAGTTAATAAAAAGCTGTTAAAAGTCAAACTAAATTTAAGTACATTGATACTTTTCAATTGAGATCTGAATGTCTCTAGCACATAAGACGTAATAACAAATGCAATGAATTGATAATATCCTTTTTGTATAATGTGTTAATCATACCTTAGCTAAGTTACCTTAAAAAAAGAACGTGACTAGAACTAGTTATTTACATTATAAATACTATACTGAAGTATCATTGTATAGTAAAGTGGGCCGTGTAGACATAAAGAAATAATCATCCAAGCGTATCCAAAATTTAAGCCGCAAAGGGCCCAAAAAGCAACTGATCTTAAGATTAATCTCCATGGAGCCTCAGAGTTAGTAAGCTGAAACATATATATTAAGTTTCAATTGATCAAAATTATTGATTATCGAAGGATCATATCTATAATCGGTAAACATAAAACATAAAAAGATTCTACATTTTTTTTGTAAAAAAATGTACCTCACTGTCTATATACACATTTCATATAAAAATGTCCTTATATCTTTTAATGTTTATAAGTAAAGCCTACTTGTACTCAGAATATCTAATGTAGAATACTACAATAAAAGGTGAACAACCTTAATAGTGAAAACGGTGCCAATAGTGTTTGTCAAATATGTTAATTCTGCTTTCGATATAAAGGAATGTTTTGCTGGACAGTCCGTTATCACGCCAATCCATGCCGCGGACCAAGCTACTTGCAAGGCACCACAGACGTAAAACCCAACTGCCCAGCGAGAGTAAAGATGGACTGCAGCGCAAATAAGGAAAGTCGAACAGGTTCCGATAGTGATACCTAACGAGAAAGTCAATTTAAAACATTTGCTTAATTAATTCGGACGATGAATCAAGTTTTGCACGGATTAGTACAGTTCTAAATTTGCGCTCCATTTAACATGATTTGGTCTCGTTTTTTTGGCACATCCCATCAATCAGATCAATAAGTAAACAACTTGTGATTAATAAAACTAATTAATGCTTAACTAACCGCAATATGCCCACATAAAGTGATTCCTTTCTATTGGCGGTACCCAATGTCTCAGAACTTGAACCATACTCGGTTGCATTGCACCCTGTAATAAATAGACCATTAACATTCTTCTACCACCAAGTATTAGCTTCTAGCATTATTTCGTAATTTAAGATAGATTAAGATAGAAAGTTAGAAAAGTCAATTATAAGTTAGTATATAAAAATCTATATTGTGTTTCGTCGCTACTATTTCCGATACTTCTACTATGTATTTTCGATAAAAAATAATTGTAAAAAACAAGTAACAAGCCATCCCGCGATTTTAACAAAAAAATAAGTTAAATAAAGATTAAGTCTTTTATAATAAGGATAACAATATTTACCCATTTAGTTACCCAAACTTTTACCTGATACCTGACTGACGGACTGAATTGCTAATATCACTTTATTTAACCAAGAAGCAACGATGCAATTGCAAAAACACGACAAAATTAAATTAACCCCAACACTAACCGCACAGAATCCGTTTAAAATGCGAACAATGAACAACAACCAGTAATTGAAGTACACAGAGGCTGGTGTCAGACAATTTAACACGCCGGATGACATTCCAGCTATACCCACTATCCACGTAGGCCCAAGACTGTAAATATTTATAAAGAAATTCATTAATTACAAATCAAAAACACGCGGCCGCGTGTTCTCGAGTTCTCTGGCACAACGTACAACCCTAATTACCTTTGCGTAAATATTTATCTGTTTATCATTACAATAGAGAAGCAAACTATTACTTACAATCACTCACTATCAACTTAAGTCCACTACTTATAAATATATTTTTTTAATCAATTATTAATCATTTTCTTCAGTGGGATCCATTGGATCGATAAGCGTGTCAAATTAATGGAAATGTAGGTGTTTTTTAAACCCATAATAATTAAATGAATAGAACTACAGTTTGTTGAACACATACATTTACAAAAGTAATTGAGAACATGACTATAAACTAGAATACTAATTTTATTAATACCTATTCCAAACTCGGTCAGTATTAAAACCGGATGTAAATCAGATCTTGTCAATAAGACATATATGATCTAGTTCATACAAGTAACATTTAAATCCTGTCTAAACTTTTCCTCTGCCAACTTAGGAATATTCCACGATGATTCACTTACCGATCACCGATGTTATGGAATATGGGAAAACAAACGCAGTAACCGATATGATAGGCAGCCAACAGTAGAGCTATTTTCATTTCATCCCAATAAATTACATCGATTAAATTCTGCAAAATATCATTAACTTAAAGCAAAATAAGACTAGGAATTTACCTATAAAATCATTTGATATGATCCAATTAAGAACGAATCGTCAGAAATCGCAATATTGCTCGTTGATAATAATATGTTTCTTATAGTTTTGAAGTATTTCCCTTTTAACTAAAGAGTCGGTAATATAATATGTAATTATACTTACTCCTGCACGTGTACCAAAGTTTGACCTTATGTTTAATGTATAACTGATGTTTCGAGTATTTATTCTCTTTTTCACCTTTACCATATCCACGATATGGACGCTGAGGTTATATCGAACAACGTAAACGAGAAAATAGCCTAAAAATATCATGATTCCCACCTACAAATTTCACAAAAGTGATGTCTAAAATTTGACATTTATATTACTCTTTAAAATATGAAAAATAATATTTAACTTACTATAACACGAATGCGAATTTTAATCATTACAAAAACATAACATCACCATGTCAATATGTATTTGGTTAATTGTTCATAGCCATACTGATTACAGTTATATGTTCAATCAAAAATTATCAAATTAGTTCAATTATCGCAAAATTTAAAACAAGCTTTCAATAAACAATAATGAAAATTGTCCTCACATAAGTGTAAGAAATTAGAATGTCTGAGAACATGGTACTTAAGTATAAAAAATAGGCTAAGACAAAAAATCCGTTCAAAAAAGTCAGTTCAGTACCTGTTTCTCGTTTGATTGTCAACGGATATATTTTTTTGTTTGGTGGCTATTGACAAGATTTAATAAAACAATACAAACAATATGATTGTAGGTGAATTTTAACCGCTGGGCGCACTACTCGTTCAATAAAAACAACATCAAATAAGTACATGTAGGTTTACATTTTTATTTGGTAATAATGATCACAGATATTATAGAGATTGAAGTTGAATCATTTATACACACCTAATTTACAGTACTTAAATAGTGGACAATAAATAGTTGATGTCAAAACAATCTAAATAATGGACACTTATATAATATAAATAACCAAAGGTAAATTATAAATTAAAAGTCAATGTGTATCTAAGTAAATAAATGTCGAAACATTGTATACGTTACAAATGCTTGTTTAAATACATAAATTTATACCTATAATTAACATATCACTAAAATCATTGAAACATGTATTGATAGTTGAGTTCTCGAAGTTTTTATCGGATTAGTAAAATGCAACAAATTTCTTTTTAAATACATCGAACATTATCACATAACAAAATATCCTTTTAGGAACTCAGATTCGCACATTAAATTATTCATAAATGGTACAAATTTAATCAAAACTAAAAGCACAAATATCTAATTACGCGTAATTACGCTTAACGGTGTATCTTTAACTTCCTTGGTGTCATTTTTATCTTCAGGATTATTTACGCCCCGATTTTCGCCATTTCTAATTTTATCATCTTTATTTTCATTCGTTTCATCGTTTGGAAAGTTCCAAGACTGTATGTTACCTGTTCCAAATAGGATGAAAAATATAGCAGAAACTATATAAACAGACGCCCCAACGAAGAATACTGGACGCCATTGATCGAAGCTATTCTGTGAACAAAAGTAAATAAAGTTATAGACTAAAACAATCACTATTGGACCCAAGTAAAAGAAAATATAGTAAAGAAAACTAGTTACCCCATTCCTGGTAAAGTAGGCCGTGATCATAGGTGTGAAAAATCCAGCAGTGCTGCCAACGAAGTTAGCAATTCCATACAAAGTTCCGGCATAATTTGGAGCTAAATCCTGGTGATTCTGAAGGTTTGTTAACGTTGCTGCACCGTTGAAACCCATGGACATCGTTATCAACGTTACTGACAGAGCAGTCGAGCATCCCGCATATACCATCAGCACGAGTAGCACTCCAGGAATGATATGTGAGAAGAGACAAAAGAATTTCCTAATTGTAGTTGTTTTCATCATTTTCTTTGACAAAATGCAATCCCCAACAGCGCCAAATATCGCAGCCATAAACAATCTAGCAAGGTATGGCAGTGCTGATATAATACCGGCTGCGGATAGTTCAAATCCAAGGACACTTGAGACAAACTTCGGACCAACAGTCATTATGAAATATAAGCCCCAAAGGTTTCCATAGTGCAAGACAGTCATGGCTAAGAATGGAAATGAGGTACAAATACTCTTGAACGGAGGAAGCCCCTGAAAATAAAAACGATGATCTCATTACATGCTATCGATTTTCAGAAGTTAGAGATGGTGTCTGTTCGCACAATTAATTGCAAATTAAGCGTAGACAAAATTTAACATCAAATAAATATAAAAACCAGATGTAACCAATTTTTAACCAGATTCGACTAAAAATCCTACACGATCTGTCGGTCCGTTTATTCTATGTTCAAAAAGCTTTATCTTCTATATCGTAACATACATTTGATTTGACATCTAACTTACAAACAACAAGCAATAATTTAATGGAAAAAATAATTTAATACAAAAATACATTTAATATTTTTGTTTCATCATAAAGAAGGAATAGGAACATAAAAAAATATCCTTTCTTCCTCCGTTATAATAGTACCAATTAAAAAAATAAATTATCGAACCAAGTTTGTGTTTGACTCCCGAACAAAACTTAACTAAATCTCTAGTTCATGGACTATATGATACGTAATACAAAAATATCGTATCATTAGTTCCGCTTCTAAAAGACTAGGTAAATATGTATAATCGAAGAGTAACATACCAATGAGAAATTAATATTTACTCAACACACATTGTTAATAACGATAAGTAAATATCACTAACCTTAGATTTTTTGACCTTGTCACCTAATGCATCTGTTATGTATTTCCTTTCTGCTTCAGTAATTCTGGGATGTTCACTGGGAGTATCCGCAACCAAATACCACCAGAAAACACACCATACGAATGTTAAAGCAGCTGGTACATAGAATGCAGATGCCCATCCAAATTTCTCCAGAAGAGGCCCCGTAAGTGACCATGTTACAACAGTTCCTAAAGTTCCTCCCATCATGGCGCTTATGAATTTGCCCTTTTCTTCCGGAGGCGCCCACCGAGCGACAAGAACGTGCAAGGATGGATATATGAAGCCCTGAAACAATTATTACCTTTTATAATATGGCAGATAAAAAATATATTAAATGTAGAATCTTTAGCAGTGCGTTATGCCGCAAGGTAACTTATTTGAAGGTAGAAGAACCTTCGTGGTTCGAATGCGCAGGCCCCAATACACCACGAAGGCAGCCTTATAATATCAGAGTTAAGCGCTGCTTGGGTGTGGTAAGGAAGAAAATACTTTTCCGAAACTAACAAGGCGTTCAAACGTAGTCCAGGGAAATAGTAGCGCACATGTCCAACACCAGGTAGAGACCTTAATCCTATCTGGCTTTTTTAAGATCCATGGGCTTGAGAAGCTACTTACTATGAAGTGGACAGAATGCTCTGTCGCTTCTTCCATATTATATAAATAATTACAGGGTTATTCAACTGCTAGATAAAAATAAGGAAAAAATATTCATAGCGAACTCTTTATGCCTTTTAATAAATAAAGTACATATACGGTTCTAAAATTGCTTAACGTACTTTTTGAAAGCAACGCTTTTGAGGATACTTTAAAGGAAAATGCATAATCTATCACGTTTTACCACAGACTAACTTAAACAGATTAAGAATTCTTGTAAACACATGCAACACATAAATTTACCTTCTTTTTCATTATCATGTACAAAACATTTGTCTCTACGTTATATTGTTCGCTGGTTTTTCATCACGAAACAGTTTTTCTCGGAATATTTGCATGTTTGCATAATTTATTCCATGAAGTAGGTATACGTAAGTTCCGATTATTTTATGAACAACTATTTGACCATAATATTATCACAACCGCCCACCAAACAAGGATTCGCTTCATTATAAACTAACATGTTTAACAAGTTGTTAATATCATACACGTTAAGAATTCATATTTTTAATTTATTTATTATCGCAACTAAAAGGATTATATAATGACATGTTACTTTAAAATAACGTGTTATCCATACATAAAATAAAAATAAAATTTCCGTCTGTCTGAACAAAACATATATTTGCAAAAAAGGATAGATTGGGCTGAGAAAAAGTATTAATAGATATTTCTATTAATATATAAAATTTTTGTTTGCGTTTTAATCTGTCTCTTTGAAATCGCAACATACAAAATCTACTGATTTTAATTTATAATAGTACCTTGAGGTTCATCTAGTTTTTATTTCATTAAAATCCATGTACAAAAACTATTACAATTTAAAATTTATGTTACAATTTAACACGCAGGTGGAACCGCAGGGCACAACTTGTTTTGGAAATAAAATAACGGTGAATTCTTATGGAATTCTCATCACACCTGCCTCATATCTTGAGGGTGTATTATTAAACATGAAAGTCCTGGTATCAAATTCAAACAACCACGACCAGTTATATTTCAACATGTTTAGTGTTGTTTGTGCGCCTAGAAATCACCTATTTGCTATAACGCAGATATAAAATGTTGGGAACCATTTGATACAAAAATAAAAACGCGTTTTTTTTTATAAATAGGTACCTATTAAGAAGCGAAGCCCTAATTGATTGCGCAAATATTTTGTAGACAAAACTAAATATTTGCACGCTCGCGTTAGTATCCTAGATAAATATCCATAATTTATTTAATGTTGAGAGGACAATACTGGCTTAAAAAATGAGTACCTTCATATGAATTTCCAGAGATAGCAAATCATGTATAATATCATATTAATATTATTAATGCGATAGTAAACATTGTTATAAAATCACGCCAAAACAGCGAAACGTGAATTTTGATCCCCAAGTCAGTATCTCAGTTTATGACGATTAAGACAGGACTATGTCAATATTTAATTAATATTGAAATGTGTGAATTAAAAGTTTTTATGAATTGTTTTTATGCGTTTTAAATATTAATTAACCATTGATTTTGGTTTATTTATGTGTGTTTAAATTTAAAACACACAATAAATATAAAGCAAGATCTACTGGTGTAAATGGATCTTGGTCTATATTTTTTGTGTATGTCACCTAATATCTTAAATAGGAGTAAGAATTCTATCCAAATTATCATGAACTACAGTGATAACTTAGGGACCGTACCAAAGCCAAGTGACCTAGTTTTGACAAGTTTTGACCCCCTCCCTCCCCTCCCCTTGGTGATCATCCGTGAAATGAAAGTTGAGTCGTCACGTAGTAAAAAGGTTTTCGATCATTTTTGCTATAAAAACCGCGGGATTTCCTTTAAGGAATATTGACCATGTAATGAAAACCTAAACCTCTCCCCTCTTCCCTTTGAACAAGCGCGTTATTTTGAAGACCCTCCTCTTCCCGCTGAAATGCTTATGTTGTTTGGATACGTTACCTTATCATCAGGTCTTCTTACTGACATGGAGAAGCCGGTTTTTCTGAATATCATTGTACTTACAAAAAATAAACTTTAAAAATTAAAAACAACATACCCCAGCGAATCCTAGAAAGAACCGCACGACGATAAGGGAGACGTAGCCGAGCCTGGCTGCTGCTGGGCTGAGCGCGGTGAGCACCGCACTGGCCACTGATGACACCAGCACCACGTACCGCGGGCCCCAGCGCTCGGCCGCCATGCCGCCCACCAGCGACGTTACCGGGTAGCACCAGAAATACGCGCCTAGGATCGTTGCCTGTTGTTCTGGCGACCAATCGAACGAGGCGCCGCCTTGCGTCTATTTCGAAAATAAAATACACACAATAAAACAGATAAAATTGAAGGTGCATAAAGACGTTAAAAAAAAAGATTAGTGAAGTATGTTTTAACATGTTACGGGTACTCACGATATGCGGTTTTATATATGCGAAATTAGCGCAAACGGAATCCAGTGGTTAGTTTAATGTAAGTCACAAATAATGCAAAGTTCGGTGCGTAAGGATACAGTTAGTTTTGTGTGTCGTGATATGGAACCTAAATAAAAAAACGAACTAAACGTAGGGTAGATAGGTTAATCTATCACTAGTGTTTGTCAACGGTTTCTCCCCGCCACCGCAGTTTCGCCGTGACCACGATCCATGCAACTGGACCGAAATATCGGCAAAAAGAAATTCAAAATCGCATATCGTGAGCACCCGTGACATATTAAAACACGCCATAAAGTATCTGTGTGCCAAATTTCATCTAAATGCAATCAGTACTTTTTGTGTGTAAGAAACATACATACATCCTCACAACCTTGCATTTGTATTATTAGTGTGATGGCACAACAATTATCCTATTGTATTTATATTGTATTATGTACTTAACAATAGGATAATTTTAGTAAATTATTGACTTGTCCCATTATTTTCTATTACATAATAGTATACCTATTGCGACATTCAATTTACTACCTGTTAAGAAAATTGGATATGTTTATCTACCTAGTTATTACATTTACTGTAATTATTTTCTTGTAATGGCTTGAAAAATAATCTTCTAATGGTTGAAACTCGGCCTCTCGATCGAGGGCCCGAGGTTCGAATCCGAGGCACCATAGACTTTTCCAAATTTGTGTGCGTGTTATAAATTTATTATCATTGCTTTACGGCAAAGGAGATATTGCGAGGAAACATGCACGCACACCTTAGAAAAGAAAGAGTTATCAATTGTGTATAAAGTCTACCATTCGCTATTGGCCTGTGCGGTAGACTATGGCCTAAAACTCTTATTCTGAGAGAACACCCGTGCCCAGCAGTGGGACAATAATGGGTTGACGAGGAATGGCCTGAAAAAGGCGGTCAAGGTAACCTGAGAAGTACAGCGGAAATTATACCGGTCAGACACGTAGGTGGAAGTTTTGAACTCATTACTACTCACCACTCAATGCAACTCATCCACCTCTGCTGGGCCACTGCTAAGTGCGAATTAGCACACTTAAAGCATCCTAAAAAACTTATACTAACTCTCCGGTTTCATGTTTCTCGCGATGTTTTTCTTCACCGTTTAAATAAATAGTGATAATTATACGTTATTAAGCGTTAATTTATCATAAACATTTATAATTATAATTATTAAGTATTTATGTAACCAGAACCAGTGTTTTTCAACCCCGACGACCCCCTTTTTAGGTATGTGAAAATATTTTTAATTTTGAATGTTTTTGGAAAAGATGGATAATCAAAAAATCTGGTTTCGGAACATGAGTTTTTTTATAAAATGGAATTAGCAAACGAGTATGCAGTCCATGTGATGGTAAGTAGCCACTGCCGCTCATTGAAATTTGTAATAGACCCAAGATAAATCAGATTCTTATTGAAATTGCCACAGATTCGTTACCCCTGAGAATTAAGTAGGAACGTTTTGAATAAGTTTACACATTCGGTATTGGGCAGAAATATGCGCGTTGATGCTTCTGGAGACGAACTACAAAGAGTTCTACCACCTATTATAAAGTAAGGAAGAGGTATCAATAATATTAAGGAAGATCCACATTCTCGAAACGTATGCACCGATCCTACAAATGACAATTCAATTGCATTTGTGAGTAATTCTAATTAATGACCATTTATTAAATGTTTTTAACATGTATATTTTCAAACACTTTCTTTATGTGTCCATCTGTTTATGCATTCCACCTAATGGTAAGTCTTGACTGCCGTCTATCTAGAACTGTTAGCAGCGGCTTATCTATTGCGAGGCTCAGGACGGCAGGTCTTTGCCCTTTGTCCTTCGTGAAAAGAATGTGATGCAAAAGTATATTAACACGTTAAAATTGTACAAATAAATATTGCTTGGGTTGTTGCGCGAGGCCTCTGCAAGAGCGAGGCCCCGGGTGCTTGAAGTGTTCGCCACCCCCTAAGGCAACACTGACTGTCAGCAATTTCATATAGAACAGGGGATCTATCCGAAGTCGATCACAGATGCATTGCCGCTCCCGAGGACTAAGATTATCGCCTCATATAAAAGTATGTTTAAGTATAAAAAAATAACACTAATAGGTAGGTAGTGCCTACTTGATTTACCTAGTAAACTATTCCATGCATAGGCTGAGCTATCAGAATAGCCAGAGCACAGTTCAGTAACGATATAAGCCATTCAATAAACCAGTAACCGCGAAAGCCAATGCTCCATATCACGTCTAACATATAGCAACGGATATCCCGTGCTTATTCAATCGGTCTGGGTGTCAGAGATTGGGCTGTATTTGATGATACTTCCTATATGCGACTTGCTGGGCTAATTTAGATTTGATACTTCAATTATCTGATGATTAAAATGAAAAAAATTTTTGCCATTCCATTGCCGCATTAAAGACTATAACTGTCAATCTTTTTTTTTTAGGATTCAAGTAGCAAACGATCATGCAGCACTTGATGGTAAATAAACACTGGCGGGCATTGATATCAATCAAAGATATGTTGTTGTATTCTATGACTAAGATTGTCGCCTGACATGAAAATACCTCCTCATACATTACCAGGTGCCAAGTGGTAGAACCAGTGTAGTTTTTTTGAGCCCCTATTTCTGAGTATATACGTAGATTCCTCCACGTTGCTTCGTAATCCTCAATGCTGAAGGTCGTAGCCTCTATTTGTCAAATTTATTTCAGTGCTTAATGTACGGTGATGTTGAGATTGGTGCGGTTTTCTTGCTCTGTATTTTTCCGGTCACCAGAAGTTTTTTTTACCAAGAGCACGTAGATTATACTACATATAGTTTGTGGTCGGCGGTATCTTGCGCCCCTGGTAGCTGCCCCTTAAGGCAGCTACAAGCTATACCCTTGTTTGACCAAGGAAACATTTGACACCTTTTTATTATCATATCAAGTTGAACGAAGCGAAGTTATAAGGACCATTAACTTGGTCTTATGACCATTAAAGTGGTCTTTCTCTATATTACATTTGACCCAAATGGCCTCACCCCAGAAATCTAAATAATCTACATAATAAATAAATCACACATTTACATTCAAAAGTAAATCAAAACTGTATGTTATTTAACATTTTGCTACACGTTAAAACTTCATAAATGACATTTCGCAATCCTAAATAGAAAGGCAAAGTATGCTAATGCAGTTAATTTGCCGTCTGCGAATGCTGCAATAAAGCTCGACCCGAAGCTTCCTTATTTGCCTAAAGCTCCACACCAAAACGCTCAGAGCACGTACAATGTTCTAAATTAAACGGCCGACTCAAAGCTGATGCCGTTTAGGAAAGTTTGTGTCGTAATTCTCATTTGATGCATGTAGGACAAGGCTTCAATACATCGATGTCATATTGTTTATAAAAAAAATAACAAAATATAAAACCGACTTTTATACCACAAAAAATATGTACAACTATGTTGGTTTAGCGTGCTCAGCTCAGCCTTGGTTTTGGGGTCGTTCAACGTGCTATGGAGGGATTTGCTTGAAATTTCGCTACGAGACAGAATTTGCAACGACGAAATCTATACACGAACTAAGCTCATATAGCTATAAAATAGCAGACTAAAGTAATGGGCGGGCCAGATCGCTTGAAGGACTAATAACCGATGGGAAAGAAAGGTCCTCGAGTGGCGACTACGTTTAGGCAAAAGGAGCGCAAATCGTCCCCCAGAAAGAAGACAGCAGGAATCTGTTGGATTTAGAAGGCACAAGACAAGTTGGAGTGGCGCCGTTTAGGGGAGGCCCATTTCCCTTTGGAGCAGTGGACCTCAAAACGCTAGTGGATACATGTTAGTTTAGATTTAGAACATTCATACAGTACATAATACATGTCTATGATTGACTAAAGATGTCCATATGCATATGTCCATTGCCCAATGCAACCACTGGAATACATGTATTCCATTACTATTTATATTATAATTATTCTATCATACAGCTTCTATTATTCTTCTACGCATAATCCGTTCCTCGAATAACAAATCCATATGGTCATAATTTCAGACAAAGATACGTAAAACATGCAGCTCTATAAACATCGAATTACCACTTACGGTAAACGGTCTGAAATATTTCCGAGCACAATAGACTTGTAAGCGTTACAATACTTGTACTAGAATAGGTACGAGTGTGTACACGTGACCTACAATGGCATTCTTATTGTGAGTAGGTAGTATTGTAGTAGGTTACTGCCTTGGACATTTGTAAGCAACTTCATATGCTACATATGAACAGGGGTTCTATATGAAGTCTATCACAGATGCGTTGCTACTTCAGAGGACTGAGATGGTCGCCTCATATAAAAGTGAGCCGGCACCCACACCCTTCCACCGAAACGCAAGAACTGCTTCACGCTAGAAA
>DWNE01003007.1:0-17551 GCA_018249875.1 Cecropterus toxeus | reverse complement strand
GAAGGCAAAATTTATATTACATTTTGACAATTCTTGCCTGTTCATACAAATAATGAAAAAGTTATCAATACGTAAAGTATATAAGCCTAATTGTTATGTGTATTGTTTTATTATATGCACTCGTAACATAAGTTTTTTCTCATGGCTTTACTGGTGTAGTTACTGAGTATACATTCGCGTTAGAAAAAGAGTAGGTCGGCTATGGTACTAAATAAAGCTATTAACTTCCCGTTGAAGTTCTCTTAAAATCGCACACTAACAGAGAAATATAAATTAGCAAAGTTGAAAGATCCTTGGAGATATTAAAGTAATCAACAGATAACTTATTACTTAAGCTTAAGCAAAAAAATACTTCAAACACACAGACAACTAAATTTTATTCAAATAGAATAGATTCAACAAAATGGGACTCCGGTAATATTCATTACTTCAGTCAAATTAAGTCTTATTTTGCGTGACACCGTTTGCCTTTCTTATTTAAGAATTAAGGAGGCATTCCGCCCTGTAATTATGTGGCTCGACAAATTGCATATTTCAGCTCCAAATGCGAGTAAGGGTCAAATTTAGAGCCCTCTAGTATATTTTGTAGAGTCAAGCGTATCTGTCTTTACGTTTTTTTTGTTAGTATTATTTTCGTGTACGGTAAATAATTTGTAGGGCAATTATTACATGTCTACTTACATAATCAATTCTGTATTTTTAAATAGCAGGTTAAAGACTGTGATACGCGATGAAGACACTGTTACACTGAGACAAAGTAATGGTGTAATACACACACGATTCGATAATCCCTTACTTTTGGTATCACAATTTTATCACATTATTTTATTGCCACATCTAATAAGGTTTTTAAGGACTTAGCTAGGTATATTGAATTAAGAATTATGTGTATATCTATGTATTACTTTCCTATCCTATTTTTTAAAACTGACCTTAATAAAGCTTGTTAAAATAATATTCAACTTTTAATAGCTAGGGGTCTAAGCTTAAATTTTCTCTTGAAACTTTTACAGCCAAATTTCCTTTTTACTCAGACATTTAGTTGAAACGATGTCTAAAATATGATTAATTGCTTTTCACTTTTCACTAAAATCGATAGGCTGTATGTTTAAATCATCGGCTTAGGCCAACGGGCGCCATATTGGCCGTCCTCTACGAATTAATCCCGCCATAAATAACTGATGGACGGTTGTTTGCGGTTCCCAAGAAAATTGTTTTGATTGTGTATTCTAATTCTATATATGTATTGTAATATAATACTCCTTTAAACTGAATTTTTCATTGTAGATTTGCCATATATTCTACAACAATGCTGCGCCGGATAGTTGACAAAGGCGCATGTAGCAAGATGAAAAGTTTTGATCTAATCAAATAGGACATCGTATTCGATCCTTAAGAAAATTAAAAAAATACGTACCTACCTACCTACTTATTGAAAAAAATTATGATAATTATTCCTTATCATATGTTTTTTTTTTATTATTTCATTAAAATAATAATAATAAAAGACATTTTCATTTTAAGAAAATGAAAAAGGACGGATTTTAATTGAATAGGCTCAATGAATAAATAACAATTAAGTAGGTATATTATAATTGGAAGATACCGAGATAGAAGAATCAAAATAAAATTGGTTGATGTGCTTTTTTTAATCCGTCAATATTGGTATAGGTATATATTGATATAGATATACTAGATTTTGAAAAAAAATCGATGCTCTTTAAATGTCAGCTATCGGGGGCTGAATGTCTCCGGACACGCTTCAGGTGTCGATTTCATTGGACCAATTTGTAATCAATACAATATTTAGATAATCCCATTATATAGACATAGGTACACATTGTGCCTTGAATTAGAAATAGCGGTGAATTACTTCGCCAACTCAGCTGATTGAATTGTAATTGAGACAGATAGTTCGATCTGCGAAGTTACAAAGTTACAAAGACAAAGTAAAGTTTTGTAACTAATACGCAACTTCGGTCCGCACGATGGAGGTGGCATTAGATTTGAAACTAACAAGATTGGAATTTATTTGATTTAAGTTTCACTCGAAGAGTTGCAATGTATTAAATTTATCTGTCTATTTATCGATTTTAAATTTATTACAAGTATAGTACCTACGTTAGATTATTGTCTTAAAGCGCGCGTATTTCTGCGCGTTGGGTAGATTATATGACCGTAATTGGATCTGCAAAATATTTGGAATGTCGGTTCGGTCAGGACTTGGATAGTTGACCGCTAGTGTTTAATGGGTCCGTAAAGAGTCTTATCCGGATGTTTCAATTGACAAACTGCAGTTGCGTGCCCCGGGCGGCACATTTTGAGGGCCGCCAAAAACAGATTTGGGGGGCGGCAAAAACAGATTTGGCAACCTTGTTTTGTCATCAAGTTAGATATTGTCGTTTTTCTTGGACGTCAAGATAGATAATAATATAATGTGTGGAGAGTTCAACTTCCGCCCCGGGCGGCGTAAGCCCACGCTACGCCACTGCCTGGATTAATTAATAGGATATTCATTACCGTAGTAACCTTGACGCGGGAATAAGCTAGTCTGATATATAACCATCTACAATGATATTCATAAAAGATTTTTATAACTTTTAATTCGTTATTCGACATCACATTGTACTATTTTTGGGGTTGAAATCTAAAGAACACCTTTACCGTCCTCCTCTGTCCTCCACATTTATATTCTAATGTAGAGTGACACTTAATGTACATAGCAGTTTAGCGTACTGTTACATCAAAACATTGCTCATATATAAATAATTATTGGAAAAAGTTCTTTCTTCAACCATTTGCAAGCATCACGCAAGGATTTTCTACTACAATACTTTTCCATCGATTGATCACGTTCATTGTGCATTGAAACATATAGGCCGCGGAAAGCAAAACCGCTTCGAAATTGAATTGATCACACCGATAAGCCAGCACGGGTAATCGAGCGCATTTACGAGCTGTTACGATGGGAACATCGCATGCACGCCATTGTGTTCCTTTTGCGGCCGAGTGCTAGGATTGCCAACATTTTTTCAAACAATCATAGTATTTTAAGATTTTTTCCTATATAAATATAGTACTTCATTAACTAGAATTCTCTGCATGCAATTTGCTATAATTTCATCTTTACTACAGTTTTTGCCTATATAATAAAGGAATCTGGTGCTGTACAATCAGTGGATTTTGCAGTGATCATGTATCGACAGTTTTTTGTTTAAAGATTAATGTGACTCATCACATTTAAATTAATTTGTATTGTATATATTATTTAATAGGACGTATAGCAAAAAATGGTACGACTGGTAATGTACGACCGCAAACACCTCTTTCGAGCGTGAATCAGATCTTCCGGTTCAGTGGAAGAATTTAATAATCGTCTCACTTTCGTGTGAAGGGACCATCTTAATTCCTGGGAGTAGAAACACATAGTGATTGACAGATAGAACTTATTTTTTAACCGACTTTTATATGAAGTTGCTTACAGATTTATAAGGGCGGAAGTGTTTATTTACCATAGATTGGATTGCATGCTCGTTTGCTGCTTCAATCTTAGACAAATATAAGACCATAATATAGAAAAATATATATGATAGTATCGTTGGCAACCCTACCGAGACTGAGGCTACACCGACGTTCATACAACGTTGCACTGCAAGCGCTAAGATTTTTTACACCGATGCCTTCGTTATGTAATAGAATTGCAGTTCTAGCGCTGGTCTTCGCGTTGTTCGCGTTGTCTTTACGGACTTTTATATCTCCATTAATAGAAACAAATTACAGCAACATAGTTTTATTAATTGATAAAGTATATATAGTTGATATTAATATGACTCACAATCTTCAATTGAACTACAAGACTACTGTCAAGAGGTATGTGGTGATAAAGGACTCGTTTGAGGCGTATAAAAAATATTTTAACATAATCTTTATTAATTATCCGTTTAATAGATAGACAATGTTACTTTCACTAGGGATAACCCACGTACCTAAGTACCTATACCTTTTTGTAAAGCCGTACTAAACCTCCAATCTCCTTATTACGACATTACACGAATAACTTTCCGTAAGCCGTAACAATGGACCTTAGTCTAGTGCTTACCGTGGCGCTCCATTGTTAAGCTTTCGCCTGAAGAGCTTATTTAAATTACTTTTACCGCGGGCCTTTATGTGTTATTATGAGACCCTTGATGTTAACATTGTAAAGAACAATGCCGTCTACAAAATTACAAATCTACACTTAGGTAGGTATACTGCAGCTATCGGACCTTCTTTTAATGGATATACTATTTTTATTTTATTTTAGACTAATATAATCACGGAATTGACAAATTTTCATATGTTAGAGTATTGAGAGTTCATTTGCGGTATTTGATTATTTTTTTACCGGTTCTATTGTCAGCGTCGAAATACCGGCAAAGAGAAATTAAAAAACCGCATATAGTGAGAACCCCTAAAAAATTAAAATATACTCGTTTTTTTATCCGTTTCTTTTACTATATTATCACAATTCCGCGACATAGACGTTAATAATTATTGTCATCATTTTTTTTATATAATCATGAAGTAGCAAACGAGCAAGCAGCCCACCTGATGGTAAGTGGTTACTGCCGCCCACGGACATTTGTAAGCAACTTCATACAGAACAGGGTTTCTGTCTGAAGTCGACCACAGATGCGTTGCTACTCCCGAGGACTGAGATGGTCGCCTCATATAGAAGTGAGCTGGCAACGACACCCTTCCACCGAAACGCAAGAACTGCTTCACGCTAGGTGGAATAGGTGTGACGGTTGTACTTCCCCGGTCGAACTACATTGGCTCTACCACCTGGCATTTTAATATATTACTGGCACTCACGATATAGTTTTTTCATTTCTTTATTGCCGATATTTCAATACAATTGCACCAAGCGTGTTGTCGGCGAAACATATATCATGATCATACTATGAAAGCATTGCTCTCAGAACGAGAAAAGTTACGGCCCGAGTTCACTTCACTTGGCTCCACTTCATACGCGAAGAAATTATATTACGGCGTTTTCGGCACTCAACATTTCTCTTCACTTATAAATTATCAATTTGTAACATGCACGTGTACCTATACCTTTAGCAAACGGTACCAATCTATCATTCAATGAATATTAATTAAATTAAATTTGCATCCAATGATCGGAAATAGCTTATTTGAAAATGTCAGTAGATGATATTTATAGACAGCATAGACGTATCTACATAAGTATTTCTTACCATTGGGTATTATATCAATAGACTAAATATTATAAATAGCGAAGTCGTATAGAGTAGACGTGCGCAAAACATTGCTTTTCAAAGTAATGTTATATAGCTTGGCATTTGGTATTGAGTAATATGACATGACACCATGTCTCAAAACATGACAGTAAGCGCACCGTACGCGCTTCTATTCAAGTGCGGTGCACGCGTCAATGGATACATATTATTATCATTACAGAGATATTAATATGACGATGCACTGTTCGCTCATAAAATTGATTTCCCTTCGTACTTTCATACCTTCATACTATAGTATATATAGTTATTTGTGTAATTAAATTTGAGGGCACGGCAGTGCCAAGGTAGTCAACTTGGCCGTTGACTTGTACCCACTATTGTCCGCGTATTGAGTCTCAACATTCACTGGATAAGACTGAAGACTGAATATTCTTTATATGTATTTTAGTGGGTAAAAGTCAACGGCCAAGTCACACAACATTAACTATAATAATAAATAAATCGCAGTAAGGAACCTTAGACTTGGCACGATTTTGTCTAGATTTCATTACTTTTGGTGAAGGTGAAGAATGTTTTTGGTGGGATCAAATTTACATAAAGGGCATACAACACTTTATCATACAACTTCGCTATAGGGTCTTACGACGAAGACTTATATCGTCTATACTATTAACTATATCGCTTTTAATCGTCAAATCTTGAACAGCCCCTAATTTCCATTTAATTAAACACGCACATAATAACATCCTCGTAATAATTACCGGGTGAACGAGGGTTGCAGTCCGGAAGGGTTTCATTGTACAAGTACCCTTTGTCCCTCGGTGGCCCGAGACCCGTCTGTCAGTGTATTCACTCCATTGATTACACAATCGGCCCTCTATGAATTACGATGTCGATCGTAATATTGTTTCCTAGTATTTTATCGCTCTTTTTTTGATGTATGTTGTAAAAATTGATAAAACAACCCGCTATAAAATATGACCTCGACCGAAGCGATCTGTGGTTGTTTAGAAGTCAATATTCGTTTTCAATAAGTAGACTGGTTCATAAGTAACGAAAGCAGCTAAGAAACATGTATTATAATTAAGCAAACATGATGTTAAATAGTCCCTAACGCCCATAGGCTACCTATGTAATTGACTCCAAATACTCAGATAACATTTACAATACAATTATTTTTCTTAAAAAATGCATTCAAAAGTAGAAATAAGGGTTATTTCAAAGTTCCAAATAACTTTCAAACTTGATTAGGTACTTAAGATTTTAGGTGTTTGACCGACGAACAACAATACTTTCTATCCAATATAACTGCAACCGAAAACATTTAAACAAAACACCCATATATATTATCAAATCGGTTCCTTACCATTTTACAGCGTGTAAAGATCCGCTTAATGTGATGATAAAGTAACAATGATCATTGTTCTAATTGAGAGCACGCGCTCGCATCTACGCTCGCTATTGTATGCAAATCGCTCGTCAACACACCACCCATAGACATCTGATATCTTGAGCAAAAGCTTGATATTTGCAAGGTCATTTACTATCTTCGATCTTTTCCGTGTTTTTTTTTTATTTATTTGAGTAAATAAAATTTTAGTAGCGAGCATTTTTTTTTTTATAAAAATGAAGTAAGTGGTTACTGTCGCCCATGGACATTTGTAAGCAACTTCATATAGAACACGGGTTCTATATTCAGTTTATCACAGATGCGGTGCTACTCCCGAGAACTGAGATGGTCGCCTCATATAAAAGTGAGCCGGCAACCACACCCTTTTCCACCGAAACGCAAGAACTGCTTCTCGCTAAAAAGCTCGCTCTCGCTAGATGTGGCGGTGGTAGTTCTCCGGTCGAACTACACTGGTTCTACTATCTGGCCATGCAATCCACCTGATAGTTAGCGGTTACTGTCGCAGATGCCTTGAAGACTACTTTGAAACATCTCAGATATTCCCTTTACCTTTACGAACGATAGTGTTTCGCGTTGAATTACAGCAATAACATTAATGTAACGATACAATAACGTATATAATATGATTAATTACAATAAAAATATTAAATAGACATTTAAATTATATTGTAAATTTATTACTTACAATGATACAGAAAGTACCTAATATGTGAAACCTGAGAGTATCTAAATAGCATAGATTCGAATGTTTAGTTCGAATTTCCAGTATTCGTTTTTGTAGTGGGGCTGACTATGAAATATATATTGTTAAGTTAAATGATCTAATATTTACAAACTGACTAAAGGGACAACAACTATCTATGAAGAACCATAAAATACCTTTATAATTTATATAAATACGATCTGTATATGTGTCCGTTGATTATTTCATGGAACCCATCGGATAGGAATATCATTTCGATTGTATGCTTGTTGAAAACTTGTTGATTGATGATAAAGCATATTCCGTTTATGTCTTCAAATTGGCAACACATTTCAAACAGTCCATTGTTGTTAATATAAGGACGAGTGCTTACTTTCAAAATATTTACCAGGTGGTTGAACCAATGTAGTTCGACCGGGGAAGTTTTATATGAGGCGACCATCTCAGTCCTCGGAAGTAGCAACGCATCTGTGATAGACTTCATATAGAACCCCTATTCTATATGAAGTTGCGTACAAATATCCATAGGCGGCAGTAAACACTTATCATCAGGTGGGCTGCTTTCTCGTTTGCTACTTCATATTTATAAAAAAAATAAGAATGTAGCGCTAAACTAGTTTAAACATTTATATTGTTTATTTAAATATTAGTAGATTCGGGATAACTTCGTCCTGTCTGAGATGAGAGATGATGTAATATCGTCTGTATTAACTATCAAGACAATGGCAATGACTTTTTGGCAACATTAGCAGCGCACCTGCCAAACCCACATCAAGGTTACGATCGCATTATTGGGTTGTATATTAGGTGACGTGTCCTCAAAATATTGTATTAATACGCAGTATGTCAGCCTAATATATTGCGATATAGAAGGTAAATGGAGAGAATCTTGTCTTTTATAAAAAAATATAGAATTGACAAAAACAGAATAATAGAGCTAATAAATACAACATACAAAAATAATGTACATTTTTTGGAACCCCAGTCACTTCATACTTCATACTTCACACGTCGCTTTACGTGAACCCCTTTGACCGAACTACTGAAGAAATAATTAATAACGCACATGTTTAAGTTTACGTTTTTTTTGTACGTAAGCTTACCATTCGGTGATAATAATATCAGTAACCAATAATAACATTAGAGCTAAAAACATACGAATTTACGTAACGTTAAAAGTATTACAGTCTACTTTAATGGACTGTTTCAAGGATTGTATGAATCCCAGTTAATTTTAAAATTCCAGAGACTAATAGAAAGCGCATGAAACATTTCATGTTTACTTACAAATAAGCATAAAGATAAATCAAAGATATAAAGCAAAATTAGTACATAAGCAACAATGTCAAAAATTAATTCGATAATGTCACGTTAAACGTCCAAATCAAGTGATCCGTGTTCTCATTACTCTCATCTGACAAGGTGACAAGTTAAAAGCCTTTGCCTTTGCCTTTGCCTTTGCCTTTGAATGAATATGTAACGCCGTCCCCGGGCACTTCACACTTAACTCGTCGCTTTACGTGACACACATTGGACGGGCCTGTGAATACCAGTTAAACCACTGAAGGAATAATTAATATCGCACAAACTTCAGTTTACGTTTGTCGTGTTTGTACACAAGCTTACATTTCAGAACAAGTAACATGGTTAATAATATTAAAACACAAACCCCGACTGCTTAAAAATGATTGATTGGCCTCAGTTTCAGTCCATTGTTAAGCAGTCGGTTTTTTTTTTTTTGTTTTATATGGGTACATTTAATTTACCGCTTTTTATGAGTACAATATATATTTTTGGAATGGTTATCCTATGCCTTTCTTTTTTTTTAGACTGAAGTAGCAACCCTAGAAGTCACTGCCGCCCATGGACGTCTGTGAGCAACTTCATACAAAATCTGTGTTCGTTCTGAAGTCGATCACTGATGCGTTGCTACTCCCGAGGACTTGGATGTTCGCCTCAAATACAAGTGAGCCGCCAACCAAACCCTTCTAATGAAACGCAAGAACTGCTTCACGCTAGAAATAGTTGCGGCGGTGGTAATTACCCGGTCGAACTACACTGGTTCTACCACCAGGTAAACCTCCTTTTTGATTACCTCCCTTTTTTGCATATTGATATGTGCCATGTTTAAATATTATATAGCCTATGTAATATTGCATAACTGCTTAATTAAATATTTTATGAATGAACATATCAACTCCGAATACAATGTAACTCCTATTTGAAACCGATGTATATTATAATGGAACACCTATCGAATTCCAAAAAAGCATGCATGAGGTTAAAACAAACCCCTGCTTTCGACCTTATTTTAAGTGAACATATAAAAATGTTATATTTATGTTACTCGTCTTACTGAAATGACTAGTGGCAGAGTAGTGGGAATTGTGCCGTCAATTTAATAACTCATTAAGAAATGTTTGATGTTATCTAGGTGAGAGACCTATAATATACAATCTTTTCATCGTTAATATAAAAGATGGTATTTCAGCGAATTTTTCTGATTGCGACATTAAATTAAACATTTTCATGCAATTTCAATGCGCAAATAAGTGACCTTGTCGTTTTAAATGAATGTTTTAATGAATGGAAAAATGTAACGAATACTGTATTTGTTTTAAAATATACTTCCGTATTTGAAACCCACACCTATTTATGTCAGAAAAGTGACCTTCGAGGTAAGTGAATTAATTAAAAATAAATAATTATTTTGTAAGTGTAAAAATGTAGGTAACTAGGTCAATACGATTCTCCTTTGGTGCTATAAAATATTTGGTATTTAAAGAAAAGGTACATAAAGGGGTGTGAAGTCTCACAATTTTCAGTTGGGCAACAAGGTGAACTATGACATAAACCTGTCTCACTCGGAGTCTCGAGTTTAGCTGTGGTACTTTAATAGCTTAACGACGACAAACTCTTCATTTAACTACAGAGATAAGTCCAGAAACCAATATACCCAGAACAGATACTAAGATATATAATTTGCTTTTCTAACAGCGTTTTATCCCTCACCTCCTTTGCAGACCAAAATTACTTCCGACAGTACCAGTACTGCAATAGCATTAAAAGCTGTTTAACAATTTCCGTGTAATTAAACACAGGATACAAACGCACTTTAGAAAAGCACATTGAGTTACAATATCTCCTCTAAAATTTCCAAGTCTTTGATCATAACCGAAACAAACGGCAAAGCCAGTCTGGCAAGAACAAAGGGCTCTCTCAAAGAGATGCTTTAGTCGTTCGCACTTCGTACAATTTATTTCTTTGTTCAAACAAAAAAAAAGGAACAAATTGTTCTTTTGTTTAAACTACTTACAACGGTAAGCGATAGTCATGCTTAAACTTAAACCTATTTACATAAAATAATCGCGTGCAGTCTCGTAACTGTTAGACTTTTTGCGATTCTACGCGACGATTAAACTTAAAAGGCAGAAGTTTATTGCACCAAGTACTGACTGAATGTATGCTATAAAGCGTAATGAAGGACCTTACCGTCGATCTAGCTACCTACTTCTATTGCTTACGTACCTATTTAACCTCCCACATCTTTGTGAATAATTTAATTTGTTTCAATAAAAATACAAAGTAACAGGTCAAGATTTTATAACATCGACAGGAAGACTACACGATCAATAATCCCTCAAACGTTAGTGACTAATCTTACTTCCCTCATACACGCTGACGAAGGCTCTAGCGAAGGCCATTGTTCAAGAAAAGTGCAGAGAGTCCTCTCAACGAACAGATGACTCACCATTCGTAACTAATAACTTGTCGATCGCATGATAAGAACCGGTGAATGAGAGTGCATGTGTGCTGATGACGCAACCGGCGCGGGGCATCCGACGCAACTCAACAAGACGCGAGACGAAAAAGGAAACTGTACAAAAACTGCGAGCCGAGTCTCCTCATGCGAAACGTGACATGCTGTCTAGTCATTGTTGAGCAATGCGACAGGACTAGTTCCATAGTATTTTGTACTCGCAATCTCATAGCACTTTGTTAAGTCTCCAACGAACCGTGACGACGCCGAAAAGCTTTTGAGATTTACTTACTTAACTACTTTTATGTTGACTAATAGTGTATAGTAGCTAAACTTGATTTATTACAAAACATGAATATTCTAAAATTCTTTACAAATGTCGTATTAATGATTTATTTATTTACTTTCATATATTTTCATATTTTCTAATAAAAATTAGACTACATTAAGCCGTTTTATTGTAAAGAAACATAATCACGATTCAGATAATGTAATAAAAGCTAAAACACTCCAAAAAAGATTAGACTTACAAGTAAGACCTTTGTACTCACCATCAACAACTAGGTTGGCTAAAGATGCTTTGCTAGACGAAGTTGGAAATCCTCGGATATCAAAGTATGTTTCCCTTTGTCCCTGTAGTTCCGGGACCAGAATAGGGCTATGGTATCCCCTGCCTGAGGTAAAAGACGACTAAAAGGGGGCTTCCGGGGATGCAGTGATATGAGTGGGAGCTCGAAGGACGACTGCATGTTTCGTCGCATGCCATCGTAAACACCTGAAGGCACGGTGAGCGTAAATATTCACCGGGAGAGAGCCCCAAGAGATCGCGCTCGGACGCCGGGTGTGTTCCGTTGGATATCCCGGAATCACCGGAGGGGTTTTAGCGCGTTATAAACAAAATGTTTCCCTTAAGACGTTCTTCAAATCCAAAACCCAACAACTTTTAAAATTGCTGTTATTAGACAGAAAGCTCACAAAGAGTTCTACCACCTTTAAACACAACTTAACCGCATACTATGTTTACTTAACCACATAATACATAACTTTGCGGTTACAAAAGCAAAACAGGACATGTAATAACAATCCTGACAGATACTGGTACGAATGCAAATCTAAGTTACGAATCAGTGACTTAGCAAATCATTTACACAACATTTATTAATTTATTCACCAAGTCTGGTAGACTTCGATTTGTCAGCAGTTCTCAGCGATATGAAAAAAGTTTTTTTTTAACAGAATAAAGTAGCAAACACGCATGTATTCCACCTGACGGTAAATAATTACTGATTATTAAAATAGTATCAAGTTTTAAAACAGAAGCGCATACAATATATTAAACAATAGCGTACTCCATGACCACAATATGGAGTATATTACAACTTGCATTATCAACTGGGATAATTCCAATGTTTAAGCTTAGACACAAGCCCACAAAGGGCTCAACAGGTGGATCGTAAAGCACCTGCATTGAAAGTGAATCTATTCCGTGCGTTCCACGAGATGTTGCCAAAATTGACCAGCGACGTAAACAGCCAGACCTATTGGTAGGACAAAGGATTCGAGGCCCGTGTCAAGGGCGGGCCAAGGATTCTGCGCAGTCGAGGACCACAGCGGGACGCTCGCCGAACGCGGAATGGAATGAGCGTGGAATTGGAGCGAGGTTGTTCCGCTGCGCTATTGTTAAGATCATCTGTACTTTGTATTGGAAGTCGAATAAGTTGTTTTACGATACAACGCCTAAGCTTTTTAGGGCACAATTCATTATTAGCTAGGGCTTTGCACTACGCGTTTTTTTTTTATAATTTTACTATTGAAATCATTCATGTCTGTTTATTGATTTATTATATTATATTGTTTGTAAGTAGTTTGCGACTAGAGTATGATACGGCCGGGAAGACACAATTTTTTTTTTCACATTTTCATATGATGCGACGATCTTAGTGCATGGTAGTAGCAACGCATCTGTGAATAACTTCAGTCCAGAACAGTCTTAATCAAGTTGGCTGTAATGGTCACGGACGGCTTGTAGCTCCTTCCCTACTTCAATCTTAGGAAAAAAACTCTGTAGTTTGTTTAAATAGCTCTCCGAAAGCATATCTCAGACATTATTCATTGTTCATATTACACATACGAAAATTTGAAACAATAAATATTATTTTTTCACTAGTTACTTTACATGAAGGTAATTAGCTCATACAAATTTAAACATATTAGTACTCCATGTTATATAAAGATAAAACTTGATTGTAATGGATGTAATATCCAGTAGAGTGCAACGAAATTAATTTTGCTTGGCGGCATCCGACGTAAATTGTTCGGGCTATTGGGCTCTCGTACAGAATGGCATCTATCTTACGCTTAATTGCTAGCGGAACGGATTATAAAGTGGTTATCAAGTGGAACGCATTTCCCACAATAAATGGTAACTTTATTTACTATTAAAATAATTTACTGAAATAACTATGATGTTAAATATTTAAATGCATTTATAATGAATTAAATTAATATTATTTTTAGCGCATAGTTATATAAATTATAAGTCACGTGGCACTGTGTTTGTACGTGTTAGTCTCCAAAACCGTTCAACCGATTTCAGAGAATTTTTGTTTGAATGGTCAGTTCCAGCTGAAAGATAGAATGCTTTTGAACACAATAGGTGACATTGTTGTCGTGATTTATTTTTATGTAGCAGAAGCCTTACATAGTCTACAAGTAAGTTTCTATAAAACGAATTTTGATTAAAATACCTTGGGTGAAGTCAAAAGCCCATAGTTCAAAGGTGGTAGAAACCATTATGATACGGCCCTAAAGGAAACAACGTTACGTGTATTTGTGTCAAATTACAAAATTAATTATTAAGCACTGTTCTGTCCTGTGTCCGAAGGATGTCAAGAAATGTGATGTATGAAGACATACACAGGGAAAGTAAAGCATCTGTGACAGACCTTAGGTAAGTCCGTAACATTATCCGGGGTTGATTACAGATGTTCATGCAGTAGCCACTTATCATCAGATAGACAGAATGTTCATTTGCAACTACAAAATTATTAAAGTTGGCGAATTTCCACTTTAGTATGAGTGCAACGAAATGAATTTTGCATGGCGGCGTCCGAGCGAGTTGTTCTGGCTATCCGGCGTACAAAATGACATTTATCTTACGCTTAATTACAAGCGGAACTGACAATCATCAAGTGGAACGCATTTTCAGCAGTCAACGGCCAGCATTATGAGCCATTGGAAATGATTTCTATAGATTCTGAGGCATGTCTGCGATCTAACATGTTAGAAAATTCGCCTCCTTGAAATTAAAAATTAACTATTATGTTACCTTATACATATTTATTTTTTGTTTTTAGTTTATTTATGATAAACTTAATATTTAATTAATCATGGATATATCAAAAGTTCATGTAATACTCGTATGAACGATTTATTTATTTACTTTCATGTATTTCGAATTAACGAACGTGCTACATTGTCATCATATTATGCAATAAATCTTTTAAGTTCTAACAAAACGTAATATGGCGATATAATTTAAATCTGTTTGACATTTCAATTCAATTAACATCTTAACTCTACCAAAGCATTTCTCTTTAATATGTTTCTATCTGTCGAAACAGATTATCTTAGCATCTTTATCTACTTGATTTTAGTAAATTTTGCATATAAAGGTAAAGGAGACTTAAAATAACTGACAATAAACATATTTGACCTTTCATTACATTGGTGTCAAATTTCATACATCAAAGAATAATAAGATATTCAGTAGAAATTACACTGAGTAGTAGGTATATTTTCATATAACCATAAACCATAAATATATATAACCATAAACCATAAAATTAAATATACATTTCGTAGATACCTACATAAAATTCCTATTCCAGATATTGTTAACGTCATCACCGTAGTAGGATGGAGTCATTTCCTTATGACGGATGTTTGGTATTATATGTGTACCCCTCTTTGTATTCATAAAACGACAAGATATTATTAAAAGATATTTTGACTATAGGTACACCGACTTTTAAAAGTATCGGAATTTGTTACTACCTTTTATTCTTAGCTCAGTTATAGGTATTTCGTGAATGTGCTCTATGCTCCGCGTCTTCATCCGCCTTTACAAAAATAACTTTTGATAGATAAATAAAAACTAAATGTTGCCTAAAAATAAAAAAACAAGATAATATATTAAACACTTTAAATTCAATTTCGGTAAATTTTAGTCTTTATTGAGTTTGAATATATCACAGATACAATTTATAGTTATGTTACATTTTGAACTCCATACGAGTTGTGGGACCAACAATCTCCAACTGTGGGACATAACTAGATTTATGTTACAAAGGCTTTGTAAGTATAGAAATATTTATAAAATTATTATTAGTACATATAGTATGTAGAATATAAAATAATAATAGATTATATTTATAAGCGTTGATACGATTAGATATTCGATACACGGGAACACGATGACCTATTTATAACAATAACGGCTGCGCCTACGCACTCCGACTGAGTCCAGTCAATCAACGGTTGACACGTCTATGTTCTTCAATGTTATTTATATATTCATATAATTGTAAATTACATACATTAAGATAGTAGGTATATAAAATAATATATTTTTGTAATTAAGATAAAGAAACAGGCGTTATTTAAAAACTCATTACATTAACCCCTAATGTGTTATCGACGTCAAAATAAGACTTGAATAGCAGGTAAGGATTTCAATTACATAGGGTTACAAATAATGTATGTATATAATAAAATATCCGACAACTTTGGTTACTGCAAAAAATATTTTGATACCTGTATATTCTATCCCGATATATAAATAGAAAGCCATGAGCTATAATTTCATCAATTGGTCATTTGATTGATTGATTGTTTATCAGATTTAAGTAGCAAACAAGAATGCAGTTGACCTGATGGTAAGTGATTACTGCCGCCCATAGACATCTGTAAGCACCTTTATACAGTAAAAGGGTTCCATTTGAAGTCAATGCGTTGCTACTTCCTAGAACTAAGATTGTTGCTTCATATGAAATAGGCCGGCGACCAAACCCTTTCAACAAAATGCAAGAACTACTTCACGCTAGAAATAAGTATGGCGGTGGCACCTCCTCGGTCGACCTACACTAATTCAAACACCTAAAAAAATATGACAAACACACAATGAAGTGACATGACAAATCTGCAAAGCAAAAACCAGTTTGAATCAGCCTACCAAAAACTAAACTTAGGTAGGTACGATTTACAATACAAAAACCCGACACACCACAATTGTTTTAGATTGCAGCCATCTTCCTGCGGAACTTGCGGAGATTTATTGCCTAGTAGTCGCTAGCGACACCGTTTCCTTTGCAAATGTTTGCAGTGGAATATAGGCCACCAAGCTATTTCCGGCAAGTGGAAGCTTGTGTCGGGTCTTATATCGAAGAAATCGTGTAGTATGAATCGTCAACTGATTGTAACGTCATATCATTGTTTCTATGATGAAGTCTAGTACATTTCATTCCTTCGTTTTTGCAGCTACACACGCTTGGACGGCTTCTTCAGTTTACCGAAGGAACCCTCGGCATTTTCGGGACTAAAAGTTCGTTTTCTTTAAGAGAAAAAACACGGCAAATATTGATTTAGCCGTTACTAAGAGATGGTATAACATAATACATAGTTTTTTTTTTATATATATTTTAAATGCGCATAGTGACATGTATCAGTTAAATATGATATGAAAGGTAATTTAGAATTACTGACGACCCGTAAAACATTAATAAATTTGCTATAATTTTCGTGAACAGTGAAGGTAACATTACGTGAACTACGGAAGACTCGACTATCACATACGGCGTTCACAAGTTCACGACCACTCAGCGGACTGCCATAATATCATCCCACGCATCTCATGATGCAAGAAACTAGGTTATCTTGTTTACGCTGATTAATTCGGTTTATACCTCGTTTATACATCAGTCCCCGGGCGGGCGAAATCGCGAGCCATCCGCCGCGGATCCCTCAATAACGTAATATCCGGCTAAGACGGTCTCTGATTACTTGGAGACAACTAGTTTATCTTTTACCACCCATCTGGGTGGTAAAAGATAAACTAGTTCATTTCTAGCTCAGTAATCTTACTTTATGCAACTTGATGTGTTTAACATTGCTGCGTCAAAGGCATTAAAAGATTCATTTTAAAACATGCCCAAATAATGACGCGTTATTATACTTGTTTACCCATAGATTACTTTCAGATTTTATTTTATACTTGTTTATTCATAGACGCGAACTTATGATTTTATTTACTTATCTATACATATAAATAAAATTGAAGTGTCTGTTTGTAATTTTAAAATAACATTTTTTTACCAAATGCATATCAATATATACATGATACTGATAACAAAAAACCAACTAAAAAAATTTTT